>CAUYUJ010019604.1:43738-100233 GCA_963575745.1 Prorocentrum cordatum
GGAGGAGGAGGAGGAGGAAAAGGAGGAGGAGGAGAAGGAGGAGGAGAAGGAGGAGAGGCCACGTCACGTCCAGGCGCCCACAGAGGGGTTTGCCCGACCGCATCCTCAGGAGTCCTCCTGAGCCGTCGCAATCGGGTCTTGGAGTCGCTCGGGCGCGCGCGGTGTTCGCGGCGAGGCCAGCGACAGACGAGGTGGGCCACCCTGGAGCATCGTGGGCCACCACTGAGAAGAGAAGCAGCACGCTCGAAACCACACAGTGCACGGGGAAAGGACGCCCGATCCATGGCAGGGGGCGGCGATCTCGCATCCGGGGCGGGTGCTGCTCTGCCGAGCGCAGGGCTCGCGGGTGCAGTCCCGCCCTGTGCCCAGGCGTGGCCGCAGCGCCGAGGTGCTGGCCGCACCGCGGGCGCGCTCGCGAGGAGCGCGCCCAGGTGTGCGGCCGTGGTGAGCGCGCTCATGATGAGCGGCTCCCCAGGGCCCCATCCACGGGCTCCCCCTGCATGGCATGAGCCGGCATGTGGTCCACGTCATTCCCCAGGCTGCGCTTGCGTTCCGTGTGTGTGTGTGTGTGTGTGTGTGTGTGCATGTGTGTGTGTGTGTGTGTGCGTGTGTGTGTGTGTGTGTGTGTGTGTGCGTGTGTGCGTGTGTGCGTGCGTGCGTGCGTGCGTGCGTGCGTGCGTGCGTGTGTGCGTGTGTGCGTGTGTGCGTGTGTGCGTGTGTGCGTGTGTGCGTGTGTGAGTGTGTGCGTGTGTGCGTGTTTGCGTGTGTGCGTGTGTGCGTGTGTGCGTGTGTGCGTGTGTGCGCGTGTGCGCGTGTGCGCGTGTGCGCGTGTGCGCGTGTGCGCGTGTGCGCGTGTGCGCGTGTGCGCGTGTGCGCGTGTGCGCGTGTGAGCGTGTGCGCGTGTGCGCGTGTGCGCGTGTGCGCGTGTGCGCGTGTGCGCGTGTGCGCCTGTGAGCGTGTGCGCGTGTGCGCGTGTGCGCGTGTGCGCGTGTGCGCGTGTGCGCGTGTGCGCGTGTGCGCGTGTGCGCGAGTGCGCAAGTGCGCGTGTGCGCGTGTGCGCGTGTGCGCGCTTGCGTGTGCGTGTGCGTGTGCGCAGGCGTGTGCGTGTGCGTGTGCGCTTGCGTGTGCGTGTGCGTGTGCGTGTGCGTTTGCGTGTGCGTGTGTGCGTGTGTGCGTGTGCGTGGTGGCGCGTGTCGTGCGCGTGCTCGTGCGCGTGCGCGTGGCGCGTGCGCGTGCGCGTGCGCGTGCGCGTGCGCGTGCGCGTGCGCGTGGCCGCGTGCGCGTGCGCGTGCGCGTTGCGCGTGGTGTGTGGTGTTGTGGTTGTGGTGTGTGTGGTGTATGTGTATGTTCGGTGCGGCGTCGTGCGTGCTGGCTGCGTGTGCGGTGTGCGCGTGTGCGCGTGTGCGCGTGTGCGCGTGTGCGCGTGTGCGCGTGTGCGCGTGTGCGCGTGCGTGTGCGCGTGTGCGCGTGTGCGCGTGTGCGCGTGTGCGCGTGTGCGCGTGTGCGCGTGTGCGCGTGTGCGCGTGTGCGTGTGCGTGTGCGTGTGCGTGTGCGTGTGCGTGTGCGTGTGTGTGTGTGTGTGTGTGCGTGTGTGCGTGTGTGCGTGTGTGCGTGTGTGCGTGTGTGCGTGTGTGCGTGTGCGTGTGTGTGTGTGTGTGTGTGTGCGTGTGTGCGTGTGCGCGTGTGCGTGTGTGCGTGTGTGTGTGTGTGTGTGTGTTTTGCCTCGGCCGGGATGCTCTATGCCTGGCTGGCTGGGGGGAGCTCGCGCTCATCGCCGATGGTTGCCTGCCGGGAGCATGCCCTTATCCCTAAGATTGGTATCATCCCGTCTCGACGCCGATCCCAAGGATTCCCTCAGTTTCTGAGGGCGCATCTTTGTGATTGTCACCGCCTTCTGGCTTTGCCGAACGAAGTAGGGAAACGAGCAGTACGATAAACACAACAACTCGGAGGTCCGCGCGGATGGCTCGGGTCGGCGCGCTGGGTCGCGTGCGGTTCGCGGGCAGGTCGCGTAATCATGGGTCGCGGGTGGGTCGTGGGTGGGTCGCGGGGTGGGTCGCGGGTGGGTCGCGGGTGGATCGCGGGCTGGGTCGCGGGCTGGGTCGCGGGGTGAGGCGCAAGCGGCGGCTGCCCTTTGCCACCAGGATATGGAGAATCTCATTGCTATCATCGAGAATCGAGTGCACCGACCCTGTGGCTCACGACAAGGTCGCGGGGACCGGCGCCGCGGCGGCTGGGCCGCGCCGCCGCCGACAGCTGGCCGCCGACCTGGGACGCCTCGGGGCGCGGCGGCGCCCCGCAGGCCCGGGGCACCGACGCCACCGGCAGCTGGCCGCCCTGGGACGCCTCGAGCTCGAAGGGCGCGGCGGCGCTGCCGGGGACGGCGGCGCCGGCGACACCGGCAGCCGGTCCCTGGGGCGCCATGGAGGGCGACGGCCACTGGCGCTGCCGCGACGCTGGCGCCTCTGGCGGTTGGTCGTCCTGGGGAGCCCCGGGGTGCTGCGGCGCCGACCGGGGCGGGCTGCCGGGTATCCTGTGCGGCGAGTGGCGCGACCTGCAGGGATCAGCTTGCCGGCTGCACTCCGACGGGGCGAATTACTCATTGGGCGTGCTGACGACCAGACCAGACGGGAAGACGATCCCCACCTCGCGACTCGTGAGGCAGGACGGCGTGGGCGGTCTGGCGACGTGGGGTGCCAGTGCGACGTCAGAACCCGTCGAGCCCGTCGTGCAGGGGGCGTGCGAGGTCCGCTGGAGGAGGCGCGAGGGCGGACAGGTCGCCTTCCCGTGGAGGCGACAGCCAGCGCTGCAGAGCGAGCCGGCCGTCACCCGAGAGCCCCTGGGGCCGGAGGGTACCGTTGTGTAGGCGTTCGGGAGACTTACGGCGTGTGGGCTCGCAGTTGCCCCCTGCCCATTTGCCGTCAGAGGAGGAGAAGATACCGACATCGCTGATCGTCCCGGAGAGCTCTCTTCGCCACGGCTGGGCTCTCTTCGGAATTCCTGTCCGAATGCACCCCAGGAGAGGTCCAGGGAGTTGCGGTATTATTAGATCGAGAAAGTGCGACACCTGCTGCTATGCCTGGACGACCGGCGCGCATCGCGGCCGCGGTGAGAGACCACCGTCTGCGCACCCTTTCTGGTGTCGAGGAAAATGGCACGCCTGCTATGTCCTTGACGACCGGCGCGTATAGCGGCCGCGGTGAGGGACCACCCTTTGCGCCCCCCCTACGGTTTCGAAAAAGTTCAACACCTGCTATGCCTGGACGACTGGCACGCATAGCGGCCGCGCTGGGGGACCAACCCCTGCGCACCCCTGTGGTGTCGAAAAAGTGCAGCACCTGCTATGTCTGGACGACCGGCGCGCATAGCGGCCGCGCTGGGGGACCGCAGTCTGCGCACCCCCTATGGTGTCGAGGAAAATGCCTATGCATGGACGGCCGGCGTGCATAGCGGCCGCGCTGAGGGACCACCCCGTGCGCACCCCCTGTTGGATCGAGAAAATGGCACGCCTGCTATGCCCTGGACGACCGGCGTGCACAGCGGCTGCTGGTGCCAGTTGCACAGCAAGTGTGCCGATACCGGCTGCTCTGTCTTTCCCGAGCCAAATTACTCTTACCCACGGTTTTTCTTGCGTGTGTCCGATAGTGCGTCCCCGAGGGCCTATAGGACTTTGGTTTAATCGTTCCAGAGCGTTCAAAGCGTTCCGGAACGCTCTGAGAAGACCGCAGCGCCCGATACATCTTCGGAGCCGCCCGATTTGAGATACTCTCGATGTATCCCTGTCCGATGTTGTCCCTGTCCTGGCTTCGTCTGACGCCAAAGGATGCACCCCAGAAGGTGCACCCGCACGGGCCCACACACCAGGCACACCAAGCAAGAAACTGGGCTGCCAGCAGGTTCCCCACGTGAATAGATTCGCCTTGGCATGGGGCCGCGGAGGCCCGTTGGTCACCCGACGAAGCTCAGAGTCGGCGAGGATACCGCCCCGCATGGCGCATTCCACGTGGCTGCACCCCGCTGACTGCACCCCGATGGCCACATCCCACGTGTGGCGCCCCATAGGCTGTACCCTGAAAGATGCAGCCGAGGAGCTGCACCCTATCAGCTGCGCCCTCCTCCTCCTCCTCCTCCTCCTCCTCCTCCTCCTCCTCCTCCTCCTCCTCCTCCTCCTGCCCCCAGGCGGGCAGCCGGTTGGTGTGGGCGGCACCTCCCGGCGTCCGGGGGAACTGAAACCCGCTTAGTCGTGGCCTGTTTGGGGGCTGCGCCACTGCTGAAACCACCCACCCTCCCACGGCATAGCCGTGGGCGGGTGGGTGGTTTTGGCAGTAGGGGGCACCGACCCCGGCCTTCGGGCTTAAACGGTAATCCCGATTCGGCTACGGCCGAATCGGGTCCCCTCCACTGTCTTGGCACGGCGGCTCCCCGGTCGCGCCAGGGTGTGGAGGGGGGGTCTGGCTTCGGCCAGGCTCACGGGGAGTCCTGCTCTGTCCCCCTTGGGCAAGGGGACTGGGGGGAGCAGGCCAGGGCACCCGCCCCGAGACTCGCACCAGGTGCCCCGCCTGGTGGCGAGGGGTGTCCTGTGTCCCCGACCAGCGCCTGGCGTGCCTGGCGGGTGGCAGGGGGGCCCCCTCCCCTCGGGGGGGGGGGGCTGGTCCTGGAGGCGTTGGTCTGAGCGTCCCCTCCCCTCCTCGGCCTTCTGGGTTTTGGAGCGGGAGCGGCCGAGGTGCACTAGGTCTCTCCCAGCACATTGTATAGGCCCTGGCAGTGTGTGTGTGTGTGTGTGTGTGTGTGTGTGTGTGTGTGTGTGTGTGTGTGTGTGTGTGTGTGTGTGTGTGTGTGTGTGTGTGTGTGTGTGTGTGTGTGTGTGTGTGTGTGTGTGTGTGTGTGTGTGTGTGTTTGTTTTGACATATCACCTCGTGATGGCGTCCACTCCACTCCACTCCACTCCACTCCACTCCACTCCTCTCCTCCTCCTCCTCCTCCTCCTCCTCCTCCTCCTCCTCCTCCTCCTCCTCCTCCTCCTCCTCCTCCTCCTCCCTCTTCTCCTGCTCTCAAGCCCTCGGCTCGAGCCCTCCGTCGGCCGTGCCCTGGCTCAGACCGGGAGGGCCATGGCGGCACGCAGTTGCATTCGGGTGCAACTTCTGGAAGGACTCTACCAGCTGCACCCTCTCCCCAGACCTCCTCGCGTTGTGAAAACATCACGACGGGAGGTTTTTCGCTATTTTCGGCCTCCGGGGGCCCTCGCCGGGTCTCGGGACCGTCAAAAAACGACTCGGAATGAAAAACGGGTCCCGGGGAAGGGGTCCAGACCTCTGGGGGTCGAAGTTGTGAACAAAATCGCGACGTCGGGGGTCTGTGTCTGCTGCATCCACCAGCTGCGCCCCGCATCGTCGGAAGCGCCCGCTGCTGGGGGCCCGCGCGCACGGCGCACATCCCCAAGACTCCGACGTCGTGTTTCTCTGCTCACGACGGTGGCCTCTCTGCAGTTCGCTGCACGCGTGCAACCCCTGGCAGTGCAGCTTCCCTGGCAGCCGCCGCCAGCACTCCTCCACTCGCCGGGCCTGGCCGCCGAGGTGCCGCGTGAGGCTCCGGCCCACCGCTTTGGGCAAATTCGTCTCTGCGCGGCCCGCTCTGACTCGACTCGCTGCTGGCGCTCTCCGCGTGCGGCCGCTGACAAAAGAAAGTCCGCTCACGACGGGGCTCCCTGGAGGTCTAGGCCCCAGACGTGCGGCGCCCTGATTCTTCCGCGGCGCGGCCCCCAAAAGTCCCGACCCCTTCCCTAGGACAGGTTCTTCATCCCGACCCTGACTCCGGATCCGCCCTATTTTTTTTTCTTCCAATTTTAAGTTGCGTCGGAAATCCACCTATAAGAGGCCGAAAAAGTAGGGCGGAACTTTCTTCACCCCGCATAAAGTGGGGCGGAAGTCCACAGAAGTAGGCCGGAAACAGCAGCAGAAAAGTAGGGCGGAAATTGGCATCAGCGGGGCTTGAAAAGCAAGGCGGAAATTCCAATCCCTACTTACGAATTTCCCCAAAGTAGGGCGGATCCGGAGTCAGGGGAGGCCGTTTTTGCCGGTCCCGAGGTGGGGCCAGGGCCCCTCGAGGACGGAAACGGCCAAGAGCTTCCCGCCCTGCTTTTTTTTTGTCTACGGCGCGAGCATGTTCGGGACCCAATTTGTGGGGGCTCCGGAAGACGTTCCCGAATCTGCAGAAGTCACCAAACAGTCTTAGGAGGGGCAAAAAACACACAGACACAATGAATCGTCGATTTCCCAAGAAAACATGGGAAAATATGAGAAGTGGGGGGGAAGACTCAGAGCGTGAATTACCTACCCCGCTTTCGCTTCCAGGCAAAACCAAGTCATACCACGCGCCCCCTCGTCAAGCGGCCTGACCAGTACAGGCCGTAGTTTGGCATCGTTTGGTACCTCTTGGAAGCGAGGGTTGTCAAAAGCGAGGTAGGTTTGTTTGCCCCCTAAAGACAGAAACCACCCAGAAAATATGGAGATATGGGGAATATTTTCATTTGTGTGTATTTGTTTGTGTGTCCCTGGGCCCCTGCAAAGTCACGACGAGCTGGAAAGTCGAGGGGGGCCCGCTGCCCGAGGGCCCTGGGGCTCGGCCAGGGCCCCCCCTCCTCCTCCTCCTCCTCCTCCTCCTCCTCCTCCTCCTCCTCCTCCTCCTCCTCCCTCCCTCCTCCTCCTGCTCTCCTCCTCCTCCTCCTCCTCCTCCTCCTCCTCCTCCTCCCCTCCCTCCCTCCTCCTCCTCCTCCTCCTCCTCCTCCTCCTCCTCCTCCTCCCTCCTCCTCCTCCTCCTCTCCTCCTCCTCTCCTCCTCTCCTCCTCCTCCTCCTCCTCCTCCTCCTCCTCCCCCTCCTCCTCCCTCCTCCTCCTCCTCCTCTCCTCCTCTCCTCCTCCTCCTCCTCCTCCTCCTCCTCCTCCTCCTCCTCCTCCTCCTCCTCCTCCTCCTCCTCCTCCTCCTCCTGGGGCTCGGCCAGGGCCCCCATGGGGCCGAAGGTGGCATCGGACGCAGCCGCCGTGCTTTACCGCACAGCGCCGACAGGAAGGGGGGGGTCGGAGGGTGATAGACCTCCTACCCAGACCTCCTCGCGTCGTGAAAAAAACACGACGGGAGGTTTTTCGCTATTTTCGGCCTCCGGGGGCCCTCGCCGGGCCTCGGGACCGTCAAAAAACGACTCAGGACGAAAAACCGGTCCGGGGGAATGGGTCGGGACCTCCCTGGGGGTCGCGTCATGAAAAAATCATGACGTCGGCCATCGCGTGCGGCATCCCTCACGAGGGCAAAGAAAATACGGGCGCACAGGGTCGTCGATGCCCCAGAAAAGAAGCGAGGTTATGGGAAGTGGGGGGAGAGGAGAAAGTCCCGAAAGTGTCAGAATTACTCACTGCGTGGAGCTCACCATACGTGCACCTATTAGCATGGACCTGTCCGCCGTGAGTGTCTAGGCGCAAGAGTTTTCGAGTATAAGCGGCCTTGAGTATTGACGGTCTGGGAGTGACTCTAATTGTGAACGAGTTGGAGTGTGAATGAGTCTCAAAAGTACGAGCGCGTCTCTGCGCATGAGCCTGGGGCGTCCTGGGGCCTCCTGTAACCTCCTGGGGCTTCCTGGGGCCTCCTGGAGCCTCTTGGGGCCTCCTGGGGCCTCCTGGAGTCTCCTCGAGCCTCGTGTTGCCTCCTGGGGAGGATTCGTGCCCCAGGGGAGGCCCAATCTATAGGAACAGACGTACATAAAACCCTGCGAGTTGGAGCCGCAGGAGAAGGGCAATCTATAGGAACACACGTAAAACTCCACGGACTCGTGCCGCAGGGGAGGCCAACTCTAGGAACATACGTAAAACACTTTGGATTGGATACGCAGGGAAAGTATAGTCTATATAAACATACGTAAAACACAAAAAGGATTCGTGCTCCAGGGGGGTCAAAATCTATAGGAGCATGCGTTCCGTAGCCATGTTGGCTCAAGCATTTGTGTTGCTCGAGCTGCTTTCGCTCAAGCGTTGTCGCTCAAGAGTACCTCGTCCGATAACCGTGGCACCAATCGCCAGTTGCAGCACCGCGGGCCCAGGCATGTCCCACGAGCTGAGCGAGCAGCGGGCCAAGCACCCCGCGGAGCAGAGGACGCAGTCGACCCTCTTACCCGGGCCGGAGCGGGAGGATCTGCCCGACTGCTCCTCGACGGGGACGGCTCTGCAGTCGCAGGTGGTCTGCATGCCCTGCGGCGCGGCGCCCCTCGGGACGGCCTGCGCCCGCGGCGCGCTCGGGGAGCAGTGGCTGCAGGCCGCAGCCGAGCTGCCGCTCGAGGCTGCCGCGCGCCTGCTCCGCGTGGTGGACGTGGACCTGGCGGACGAGCTCGGCCGAGTCTCGTCACTGCTGCGTCGCGTGGTGGTCGACACGGCGTCGGTTCTCGCCAGCTCGGGCCGCGCGGCCCGGGGCATCGCAGACGGGGCGCTGCCCATGCTACGCGCCGCGCTCGCCTCCTCGAGAGCGAAGAGGACAGCCGTGGCCAACTCGGTCGGCATTGCCCAGGGCTTAGTCTTAGAGCCTCGCGACGAGGCGGCGCAGGTTCTTGACAGCTACGTGCTCTTGATCGAGCGGGTCCACTACGTCCACCGCTGTCTCCTCGTCACCATTGACAGCCATGGCGCGGAAGGGGATGCGGGTGTGGGTGCCGAGGCGATGGAGGGGCTGCGAGAAGGTAAAGCAGGTTTTTCGCAAGACGGCGCTGGACCTAGCGGGCACGGCGTCGGCGAGGCGCTGGGCATCGCGCTCGTGCACCTGGACGAGGCGATCGACGCCCTGGAAGAGTGCTCGGACCGCTGGCGCATGCTGCGGCGCACGGAGCGCCTGCTCGCAAGCGTGGCCGAGTGCGCGCAGGACATCCGCGGGCGGCTGCTGTCGGGGCCGAGGATCTTCGACATACAGCCCGGCTTCGAGCCCTTCGTCGCCTCCTTGGAGCAGCTCTGCGAGCTGTGCTGCCCCAGAGACTCGGCTGCGGCCCCTGGGCCCCAGCACGTCCTTCGCAGTCAGGGCGCAGATGCCGAGGTGGGCCCCCGCGTCTCGGACGGCAGCTGCGGCTTCGAGACGGCCTCGTCCTTGGCGAGGAGCAGGCCCCGGAGTTGGCTGCTCAGCGACGCCTGACCCTCGCGCACGGCCCTGGCAGGCTCGGGAGTGCCCGCGCTGGTCGATGGCTTGGCCTTGTGCGCTCGCACGGCTGTGCCGCAGACGCCAAAAGCCCTTGTCTTCTACAGGCCTGTCCCTCTACAGGGGGGGAATTCAAAAATAGTTAAAACATAGTCTGGGGACTAAGTTTTGGGTATGTTTGGGCATCTGTAGAGTGTTTTGTTTAAGGATGTTGTTGTTATCTTTCGTCTAAGATCCCCCTGTAGGGGGACAGGCCCGACCTATGCTATGCCAGTCTGTTCTGCCGTTGCTCCCAGACTCTCTCACTCTTCCCGACTCTGACTCTCGCCGTCATGATGCTGCTCGGTGAAGTTCCTGGGCGTGGTACTGCTTCCAGCCTCTCTCCCTCTTCCCGACGCTGCCTCGGGGGCAGCACAGGGCACTCCTCTTCCTCATCCTCCGCCCCCTCACTCCTCATGGTGCTTATTGATGGTTGCGCTCCTGGGCTTCAGTCACCGCTGCCCGGCTGGCGGCGGCCTGGAGCCCGGGCGTCAGCCAGGGTGCCCATCTTGATCTGATATCACCGAGCGGAGCGGTGAGTCCGCTGCAGAGGCGGCCGCAGCACGTGCAAGGGGGCGAGCGCGGCGGGGGCGTGCGAGGGAAGTGAAGGATGAGTGACACCACCGTGAGTCAGGTGTCCCAGAGTCGGCATGTGCTTGGATCACGTGGAAGGCGCCTTCTGTTCACTGCCTCTCATGCTGGCTCGCAGTTTTTGCGCGCGCGCGCCCCCTCGCACGGCCGAAAGGGTGATGTCTCCCCTGCGGTGACAGATGCTCAGGGGCCGCCATCCTTTGGCACTGTTTGTGCGTCAGGGCACGGGGTGGAACTTGCCCTCCCCGTCCCTGGCCCTTCGGCTCACCAGGCCGCCCCCTTTTGGCCCTGGTGCGTGCCGTGGCGGACCTTTTTTCCGCCTGCAGGCTCTCTCCCCCCGCCGTAGGGTGCCCTCAAAAAAAATTGTGCGCGCGCCGGAATTCTGTCTCCGTATTTTAGCTTCCAGCCAGCGGGCCCCATTCTGTCATGGCACAGAAGGACGCCTGCTCAGAACATCCTCGCAGCGCGTGCCGCTCCGCCAATCCTTCACCGCGCAGCGTCTGGAGGCAACAAAGGCCCGGTGCTGCGGCGCGGCGGCAGCGGGAGGCACGCACGCTGTTCAGAGTCGATCGCGCTGTTCACTGCGGGGGGCAACGGGGGGGGAGCAAGGTAAGCAGGGCGCACATACAGGATCCACTGGCCAACTGGCCACATCTGCGAGCCCCTCGGGGGTGACACGGTCGCTCTCCTTTTCCAGTTATATACAGTTAGGCACATGTTCGCCCAATCTAGCTAGCGGCGACACGTTCTTCATATTTCATGTGTCAGAGTATAGCGCATCTGGTCCCCGCATCAATGGAGATGCCACCTGCGCCCAGGCGTGTCGGCTGCCAGGCTGAGTTGTAGCCGACGTTCAGCAGCTATCAGCTTACAAATTTGTGTCCATCTACATTCACGGGCTGGTTGCTCATTCTCCCGATTATCATCCCTTCTGTTTCTATACTCTCCATGCCCTTACTTGTAATTGTCTTGCAGCTGAGATATGTCAGCGGGTCGCTCCACATGCCAACCGCACACGGGCGTATCAGTTTCTCGGGCCGACTTGAAGGTCAGCTCCGGTCGCGGACATTCCATACGTTTTGTTTTAGGAGCTGATGGCTGCTTCTGCTCCCTCCTGGTCCCTGTTCCCTCGTCGCCATAGGTATGTGCGGATGCAACTCCTGGGAGGTCAAATTCTGATTTTGCCCTGGTCCGAAATCGGGCTTGATCCAGTTTAATCCCGCTTAATCTGGCTTAATCCCGCTTCATCCCGCTTAATCCGGCTTAATCCCGCTGGATCCCGCTTATTCCGGCTTACATCCTGCTTAGTCCGAGGCCCACTCCGGCGTGACAGCTCCCAAATGGGGCTCAATCCTCCTTAGTCTTTCCGACGAAAACCTCCCAGTAGTGGCCTCCTAAGGTCTGCCCCCTGCCTCCGTGCTCGATTGTTCGCAAGCAGGGATTGCAGCCCCAGCGCACCAAGGAGGACCGTCGCTCGCCGGGCGCGTTGAGCTGCCCGGCTGCGTCGTCGAAGGCGCCACCTGCGGCCAGGTCAACGGCCTGTGGCACCCAGATTCCAGACTGGCCGTTCTCGTTCCGACGATTCTGATGATTCTGTTGGTGATTTCGACGATGATGATCATGATGATAATGTTCATGGTGTTGTTTTGTTGATGCTGTTGATTATGATGATTATGATGATTATGATGATGATGATGATGATGATGATGATGATGATGATGATGATGATGATGATGATGATGATGATGATGATGATGATGATGATGATGATGATGATGATGATGATGATGATGATGATGATGATGATGATGATGATGATGATGATGATGATGATGATGATGATGATGATGATGATGATGATGATGATGATGATGATGATGATGTTCTCTGGTGCTGTGCTGCTGCACGTGTGTCTGCGCAGCGTGACAGAAAGGTGGTCATCCCTACCAGGGGTCCGCGAACCTGGCTCCGGACTCGCTTGCAAAGCTTTATCGAGCCAATTTCACGGACCGAATTGTCTGCGTTCTTTCTCCTGCCTCCTCATTCCGCATATCCGCACACTCATCGTTATTGTTCCTCGCCTGCCTGCATCTTAGATTGACTGGGCAGGTCACTCGGTCTGCCACCCGCGCACGGGCGTTTTGCAGGGTGCGGTGGGCGCTGACTTTTGGCAGGTGAGCTCCGCTTTGCGGACGATTCGGTCGGCTTATGTTCGGTAATTTGGTGATTTTTACCTGAGCCGCCCACTTCTTCACGCCAGTTCCGTCGAGCTCAGATGCGCGTTGTTTATGAGGAAAAAACTATAGGAACATACGTACAACACATGGGATTGGAGCCACTCCTGTGGCCTTCTGAAGCGGCCTCTTGGGGCCTCCTGGTGCCTTTCGGGGCCTCCTGGTGCCTCCTGGTGCTTCTTGTGGCCTCCTGTGGCCTCTTGGAACATCCTGGAGCCTACTGAGGCCTGCTGGAGCTTCCTGGGGGAGCCTCTTGGGGCATCCTGTGGCGTCTTGAATCTTCCTGTGGCCTCCTGATGCCTCCTGGGACCTCCTGTTGCCTCCTGGGGCCTCCTGGGGCCTCCTGGAGCCTCCTGTGGCATCCTGTGGCATCCTGGTGAGGACCCGTGCCCACGAGTCTGACCACCAAAACAAGCAAACCGATCGAGACATCCTGAAAAACTGGCCCCACTTGGGGGCGAAAATGAACGCCTCGCTCGAGACATCCTCCAAATCTGCTCCGAAAGCGGAGGATGTCAGGCAAGGAAACAGGCAAACCGCTCGAGACATCCCCGCCATTCTGGCGCGAACGGAGGAGTGCAATACACCCTGGCGGCTCCCCCTTGGGGGTGCTGAAACCCGCGCCCCCGCTCGAGACGTCCTCAGAATTTGCTCTGCCATCATCATCATCATACTCATCATCATCATCATCATCATCATCATCATCATCATCATCATCATCATCATCATCATCATCATCATCATCATCATCATCATCATCATCATCATCTCATCATCATCATCATCATCATCACCATCATCATCATCATCATCATCATCATCATCATCATCATCATCATCACCATCACCATCACCATCACCATCACCATCATCATCACCATCACCATCATCATCACCATCATCATCATCAGCAGCAGCATCAGCATCAGCATCATCTTCATCGTCATCGTCATCGTCATCGTCGTCATCGTCGTCATCATCATCATCACCATCAGTCTGGGCATGAGCAAACCTGAGTATGAGGGAATCTAAGCAGGAGGAGAGGAGGAATGGAGCGGAGGAGGAGAAGGAGCAGGAGGCGCCCAAGTCGTAACAAGAGCCCCGTCTTAGGAGACGGGGAATCACAGGAACCCCAGCTTAGGATGTGGGGAGCAATCTGGGAATCTTAGGGTGTGTGTGTGTGGATTTATATGTGTGCCCGTGGGCCCCTTCAGGAGGAGGAGGAGGAGGAGGAGGAGGAGGAGGAGGAGGAGGAGGAGGAGGAGGAGGGAGGAGGAGAACAATCTTAGGATGTGTGTGTGTGTGTGTGGATCTATCTGTGTGCCCTTGGGCCCCTTCAGTCCCGCCCGCTGCGCTCCGCACCGCCGCCCGCTGCCTCGTGGCCCGCGCGCCGCGCACACGTCCCCAGAGGTCCGATGCCTTGAGCTGTTCAGCCCCTGGGTCCCTGGCGCCCCAGACATGATCCCAGAGATAGGGGCTTCTCCCAGGGCTGGAGGGCCCTGATGGGGGGACGCCCCTGATGAGGGGGCTTCTCCCAGACATGATCCCAGAGATGGGGGGCTTCTCCCAGGGCTGGAGGCCATGCGTGCGAGAGTGGCCGCGAGGGAACAGGCGAACTCTGGTGGTTAAATGATTAATGTTCTACCCCTTGCGGGCAAAACGAAAACAGCAGATTGACGAAAATCACGACGGAGGTTTTTCGCTAATTTCGGCCCCCCGGGGGCCCCCGCTGGGCCTCGGGACCGTGAGAACACGACTCAGGATGAAACACCGGTCCAGAAATCGTGGGGGGTAGGGGTAGGGGTTCGCATGTGGCCCCCGATCTTTTGCACGGTCCCGAGGCCCAGCGAGGGCCCCGCCGAGGCCAGAAGCGGCCCAAACCCTCCCGCCCTGATCTCTGTAACGACGCGATCACGCCCAGAGATCCGACGCACTCCAAAGAATCACGACGGAGGCTTTTCGCAAATCTCGGCCCCCAGGGGCCCCTGGGACCCTGGCGCCCCAGACATGACCCCAGAGATCCAACAGATGGACGAAAATCACGACGGAGGTTTTTCGCTAATTTCGGCCCCCAGGGGCCCCCGCTGGGCCTCGGGACCGTCGGAACACGACTCGGGATGAAACACCGGTCCTGGGGAATGGATCGAGGTTTCCGGGGACCGCGCATTGAAACAAATCACGAGGCGCCCCAGACACCCAGAGATCCAACGTCCCGAGCGAAGTGAGCCCCGCCCTCCCCCTCAGAAATCGTGGGGGGCAGGGGTAGGGTTCGCATGTGGCCCCTAAAAAAGACTCAGGATGAAACACCGGGCTGAAAAAAAGGACGTCGCACGTCTGGGGCCTCAATTTTTTTCACACTGGGCGTTTTCGCCCAATTTCGGGCCCGGGACCCTCACGGATCGATGCGGCTCGAGAAATGGCAAAGGAGGATTAGGTCTGGGGCTCCGGTCGTGATTTCTCACGATGTTGCAACTTTTCGCAACGTCGGATCTCAGGCGTGCGGGGCCCCCAGGAGTCAGCCCCCTGCAGGGACCGGCTTTTCATCCCGAGTCGGTTTTGACTGTCCCGACCAGAGCCCGGCGAGTGCCCCGAAAGGTCGAAAACGGCGAAAAAGCTTCGTCTCGATGTTGCCAATACATTGGACGTCTGGGTCTGTGCGTCCGCGCCGGCCCGAGCCGGACGCCACCTGCTGCATGCGGCCCGCGCGAAGTGCACGCTTTGTTTCTTACCTGGCAGAGAGGTCCAGCGGCAGAGAGAGAGGGGGAGGGAGGGGGGAGGGGTAAGGCGGGGGGAGCACGCAGCCTGCACCCGGGCTGCACACTGGCTGCCCACGCGCAGTGCGTAGTCCTGTGGATTCCCCCCTGGCTCCGGATCCGCCCTCCTCTGGGGAAATTCGTAAGTAGGGCTTTGACTTTCCGCCTTTGTTTTCAAGCCCCGCTGATGCCAATTTCCGCCCTACTTTTCTGTTGCTGTTTCCGCCCTACTTCTGTGGATTTCCGCCCCACTGTATGTTGGGTGCAGAAATTTCCGCCCTACTTTTTCGGCCTCTTATAGGTGGATTTCCGACGCAACTGTAATTTGGGAAAACAGCAAAAGCAGGGCGGATCCGGAGTCGGGACCTTCTTGGGGTGTTTTTGGGGTCTTTTCTACATTTTTCGTCGAAAATCCCCTTGTAGGGTGACACGCCCGACATAAGCGCAGTCCTGTGGGTTCCCGACGATTTCCGGAGGCCCCCGCCCCGTGGGCACGGCAGCCCCGGCCTTGCCCCGCCCGCTCGCGGCCGCCGTGCGTGCTGGCCGCCTCCCTGCGGGCGCTGCGCCGACGACGCGGCGGCGTCGACGGCTTCGCGCCGCTGTCCGGAGGAGGAGGAGGAGGAGGAGGAGGAGGAGGAGGAGGAGGAGGAGGAGGAGGAGGAGGAGGAGGAGGAGGAGGAGGAGGGCGTCGGCGTCGTGGCTTCGCGCCGCTGGCGTCCCCGACTCCAGATCCGCCATACTTTCTGGCTTTTTTACAACTTCAAATTGCGTCAGGAATCCACCTATACGAGGCCGAAAGGGTAGGGCGGGAATGGGTCGAGACCTCTGGGGGTCGATGCTATGAAAGAATCATGAAATCGGGGGTCTGGGAACCCCACCTCTGCCCCTGTCCCCCCGACTCCAGATCCGCTCTACTTTGGTTTTTTTGTTCCAACTTAATATTTCGTCGGATATCCACCTATAAGAGGCCGAAGAAGTAGGGCGGGAATTGCTGCACCCAACAGAAAGTGGGGCGGAAATCCACAGAAGCAGGGCGGGAACAGCAAGAGAAAGGTAGGGCGGAAATTGGCATCAGCGGGGCTTGAAAACTACGGCGGAAAGTCAAAGCCTTACTTACGAATTTCCCCAAAGTGGGGCGGATCCGGAGCCAGGGTGGGACGATGCTGATCGCGGTCCGCGCGATGCGGCCCGGGGGGCAGCGACCGGGGCGACGCAGCGGCCCCAGACATGCGACGGCCTGCTTTTTTCTCAAGACGGCGTCCCTGGAAGTCCCGACCCTTTCCCAGGGACCCGCTCTTCGTCCTGAGTCGTTTTCTCCCGAGGCCCGGCAAGGGCCCCGGGAGGCCGAAAACTGGAAAAACTGGCAAAACCTCCCGCCTGACTTTTCTTCCAGACGCGATCATGTTTGGGGCCTCGCATCGTCCACGGACGCACCGCTGCTGCCATGGCCCTCCCTGTGCTGCACCCGTGCCGGCCCGAGCGCGATGCCGCCGCGCCTCGGCCCCCCGCCTGGCGGGGGCCCGCCCCCCCCCATGTCGAGCGGCGCTTCGCGCCACGGGCCGGTGGCCCTCCCCCGCGCCGCCGAGGGCGAGGGCGCGCGCCCCGCGACCCCGGGCCACCTCGCACGCCCAGGCCCGAGGGTGGGCCGGACGCCAGACGTGCTGGAGCAGGAGCTCCCTCCTCCTCCTCCGCCTCCTCCTCCTTCTTTCCCTCCTCCTCCTCCTCCTCCTCCTCCTCCTCCTCCTTCTTTCCCTCCTCCTCCTCCTCCTCCTCCTCCTCCTCCTCCTCCTCCTCCTCCTCCTCCTCCTCCTCCTCCCTCCCTCCCTCCCCTCCTCCCTCCCCCTCCCCCTCCTCCCTCCTCCTCCTCCCTCCTCCCTCCTCCCTCCCCCTCCTCCTCCCCCTCCCTCCTCCCTCCTCCTGCTCCTCTTATTCTCTGTGCCTCCTCTCCTCCTCCTCCCTCCTCCTCCTCCTCCCCTCCTCCTCCTCCCTCCTCCCCTCCTACTCCTCCTCCTCTCTCCACCTCCTCCCTCCTCCTTCTTCTCCTCCTTCTCCTCCTCCTCCTCCTCCTCCTCCTCCTTCTCCTCCTCCTCCTCCTTCCTCCTTCCTCCTCCTCTTCCTCCTCTCCTCCTCCTCCTCCTCCTCCTCCTCCTCCTCCCTCCTCCTCCTCCTCCTCCTCCTCCTCCTCCTCCCCTCCTCCTCCTCCTCCCCCCTCCTCCTGCCCCTCCTCCTCCCCCCTCCTCCCTCCTCCTGCTCCTTTTATTATCTGTGACTCTCCTCCCGCGGTCTCTGCAGTGTTTCGGCCCCGCGTGGCGGCGCGCGGCCACCCGCTTATGCTCGCGGCCTCCGCGGCCCGCGCGCCCAGGGGCTGCCATCCTGCCCGCGCCGCGCATGTCTTCCTGGATCTCCTCGCGGGGGTCCCCAAACGGGGTGGTGACCACACCGTGCGGTGAGTCGGTGGGGATTCGGGATCACCGCACGGTTTTAGGACTCGAGTCCCTCTCCGAGGACGTCTCGGGCGACAGGGGCCTCCGGGGTCCCAAGACCGTGCTGTGACGGACCGTGCGGTGAGGTCTTGGGGGACTTCGAGGTCACGGCAGGGTCTGTCACCGCACTGTTTCGGGACTCCAGATCCTCGCGGTCGCCGTCCTCTTCAACAGCCCACGTGGGTTCAGGTTCGGGCGGGGGTCGCGCTGCCACCCCGTCCGTCGTGAGCCTGCGGTGGGGTCGACTGCCTGGCTCAGGCGGGCGGTCGATTCGAGCAGGGGCCTCTGCCCCCTGCTGCTGGTGATCGTTGCCGCTTCCGCGGCGGCGGTCGCCTGGGAGCTTCGCTCTCTGAGCCGTAGCTCCTCGGGCTCTGCCCGCCGCCGCTGGCGGGGCGGGAGGGCGCGGTCGCCCCCACCGCTCCTGCCCTGCGGGTGTGCTCGGGCGCTTGCTGGGTGCTGCCGCTCGCTTTCGCTGCTTTTTCGAACGGAGGCCCTTGGTCCGCTCGCTCGGGCCGCGCTGCCCCCTTTGGCCCGCGGCTCCCCAGGCGTCGGAGTGTCCTCTGCTTCGGCCCGTGGTCCACTGGACGATGGCGGCTGCCTCGCGCTCGCTGCTGCCAAACCGTCCTCCTCCTTCCCTCGACCTCTTGCCCCTGGCCCCGGGGGCCCCGGAGGAGGCTCTCATGAGGGGAGGGCGAGGACGGGGAGCTCGCGCGCCGCGTGGTGCGGCGCCTTGTCAGCTCCCTCCCCGCGCTCGGACAGCGCCGTCAGCCCTCAGCCAAGCGGTCCTCCGGTCGCGCCACGTTCCCCGCCGCGGCTGCGCCGCGAGGAGCGCGCCCGCAGGCCCAGAACGCGCGAAGGAGTCCGGTCGCCTGCCACAGGAGGAGGAGGAGGGGGAGGAGGAGGAGGAGGAGGAGGAGGAGGAGGAGGAGGAGGAGGAGGAGGAGGAGGAGGAGGAGGAGGAGGAGGGGAAGGAGGAGGAGGAGAGGAGGAGGAGGAGGAGGAGGAGAGGAGGAGGGAGGAGGAGGAGAGGAGCAGGGAGGAGGAGGAGGAGGAGGAGGAGGAGGAGGAGGAGGAGGAGGAGGAGGAGGAGGAGGAGGAGGAGGGCCCGGCCGGCACGCCCCCGGCGGGGGGCAGCGAGGGCCTGTCCATCCCCAGACCCCCTCGAGTCGTGAAAAAATCACGACCGGAGGTTTTTCGCCATTTTCGGCCTCTGGGGGCCCTTACCGGGCCTCGGGACCGTCAAAAAACGACTCAGGGCGACAAACCGGTCCCCGGGAAGGGGTCCAGACCTCTGGGGGTCGACGTAATGAAAAAATCATGACGTCGGGGGTCTGGGTACAGGGGGAGTACCAAGAAGCAGTTTTCAAACTAGTCCGGGGGCGATGTTTTAGAACTCTTGTTTGGATGTTTGAGTATTTGTAGGGTGTCGTCTTTTTTTGCATTTTTCGTCCAAATTCCCCCTGTATGGGGGGCAGGTCCGACCTCAGCTTAGCATGGAGGAGTCGAAGCAGGAGCTCCCTAAGCTCGCCTTCTCTCCTAGCCCTCCTCCTCCATCGCCGTTGCGCCCTGGTTCGGCCGCGAGTCTCAGCCGGGCAGTGCGCTTCTTGACTCCATAGTTTCGGCGGCAGTCGAGCAGCTGCCTCGCGCGGCGGGGCGCGTGGATCGCCTCGGAAGCGGCCCCGTCGGTCGCGGGGCCGCCTCCGAACCCCGTCGATTGGCATTGCGCACTCCAGCGATCGAGGCTGCCGCGGCCCCGCAGGGAGAGGCGCGCGCCGCGGGGCTGGGGGCGGAGGCCATTCCTACCCGCAGCCTCTCGCTCTGGGCGGCGGGCGCGCCCAGAGCGGCCGCGCAGGCGTCGTCGGCGCGCTCGGGGCCCAAGTCGCGAAGGAGCGGGCGCGTGCGCCTCGCCAGCGGTGCTGCTGCAGCCCCGCAGAGAGGGGCTCGCGCCGCCCCCTCCGCCGCCGCCGCGGCTCGCCATCGGGGCACCCCGCTGCGGGGCAGCCCCCAAGGCCGCCTCGCCTTCGCGCGCCGGCTTCGGGCCCCCTCCGGGGCTGGAGGAAGGGACGAGGAGACCATCTATGGCGGCATGCTCGTGCGGATGGAGCCCGAGCGTGAGCCCCAGCCCCCGCTGTGGGGGGAGACTGGTCCTCCTCCTCCTCCTCCTCCCCCTGCTCCTCCTCCTCCTTCCTCCTCCTCCTCCTCCTCCTCCGTCTCCTCCTCCTCCTCCTCCTCCTCCTCCTCCTCCTCCTCCTCCTCCTCCTCCTCCTCCATCCTCCTCTCTCCTCCTCCCCCCTCCTCCTCCTCCTCCTCCTCCTCCTCCTCCTCCTCCTCCTCCTCCTCCTCCTCCTCCTCCTCCTCCTCCTCCTCCTCCTCCTCCTCCTTCCTCCCCTCCTCCTCCTCCTCCTCCTCCTCCTCCTCCTCCTCCTCCTCCTCCTCCTCCTCCTCCTCCTCCTTCCATGGCGGACGGGCCCGCCGCCGGGTCTGTTGCCCTGCAGATTGGGGCTCTGCCGCCGCTGTGCACGCGTCCTTTGCCAACCGGAGTTCTGCGGCGGCCGGGCTGCCGCTCGGCCCCCCCTCCGCCTCGCTCGGTGGCGGTTCGGGGGACGCCGACTCTGCACGCACGAAATGGGTACCGAAAGAATGGGTACAATGCCCAACAGCGGATCTTGTTCATTCTGAACAGGGCTTGCTGTCCACGCCGCCGCGGCCTGTGTCCATTCGAGACAGGAGGCCGCCTGCCCAACAGCGGCCGCTGTTGGTTTGGGACAACATTTGCTGTTGGGCATTGTACCCATTCTTTCCGTACCCATTTCGGGCGTCCAAATCCGCCTCGCTCGGTGGCGGTTCGGGGGACGCCGACGTTCCCAGACCCCCGACATCCTGCTTTTTTCGCGACGCGACCCCCAGAGGTCTGGACCCCTTCCCCGGGACTGGTGTTTCATTCCGGGTCGTATTTCGGCGGCCCCGAGACCCGGCGAGGGCCCCCGGAGGCCGAAAGTGGCGAAAAACCTCCCGTCGTGATTTTTTCACAACGCGAGGAGGTCTGGGTTTATAGCGCGCCCCCCAGTGCGATGGCGCCCGCTGCCGTCGATGACGCGGCGGGCGGGGCCTGCTGCGTCGGCCCACTCGGCCGCGGCCGAAGCCGCGTTCCCGCTGCCTCCAGGCAACTGCCCCCGGGGCGCGGCTGCAGCCCAGGTGGTGGGCACACCTCTTAGGCTTCGCCGGCACGAAAACTTCGAGTAGTGGCAGTAGTGGATATCGACTATAGAATCGGCTTACCCCGAAATTCGATTCCTGTCGACTCCGTGTTAAAAATTATACGTACTTTCGTTGTAGATTCGACGAGGGAATCAGTTTAGGGGTACACCGATTCTGTAGTCCATCCCCTACTCGAAAAATCGCCGTCGGGCGCTTTTCTCGGCGCGTTCGTCCGGGCTCGCGCCCCGGGCTCTATAGGCTTCCTGCCCTGCGCCAGCGGCCCAGCCTGGGCCTGCCTTCGGTGGTTGACCTACGCGCGGCAGGGGGAGGGGGAGGAGGAGGAAGAAGAAGAGGGGGAGGAGGAGGAGGAGGAGGAGGAGGAGGAGGAGGAGGAGGAGGAGGAGGAGGAGGAGAGGAGGAGGAGGCGGAGGAGGATGAGGAGGAGGAGGAGGAGGAGGAGGAGGAGGAGGAGGAGGAGGAGGAGGAGGAGGGTCGCTCGGGGCTCGCAGGGGCCACCCCGCGCCCCTGCGGCAGTCCGCGCCGGCGCTGGCGGGCGCTGGTCGCGCGACCGACGGGTGGGACAGAGGGTGGGGGCGCGGCCCGCTCCCCCGTGCGGGCCCCGACGGCCCCCTTCCGGGCGCCAGGTCGCCCACCCAGCGTCCCAGACCTCCTCGCGTCGTGAAAAAATCACGACGGGAGGTTTTCGCCATTTTCGGCCTCCAGGGGCCCTCACCGGGCCTCGGGAGCGTCACAAAACGACTCAGGGCGACAAACCGGTCCCGGGGAAGGGGTCGGGACCTTTGGGGGTCGCGTCATGACAAAATCATGACGTCGGGGCTCTGGGGTCGACGCTGGTGGCTGTCTGGGGAACGAGACCCCCCGCCTGGCCCTCGTGGGCAAACGCGCCGCGCTCTCCGCCCCGCCAACCGCAGTGCGTTCGTCGAGCCCGCCCTCGGCGTGGAGGACGGCGGGGTCGTCGGACAGTCGCCGGCAGTTGCCGCGCCGCCGGACTCGGAGCGGGCGGCAGCTTCACAGGCGCCCCTCGCCAGAGCGAAGGCGGAGCCGAAGTCGAAGACGAAGAAAAGAGGTGGCCGCCGCCTCTCGAGGTCAAGGCGGGCCCCGAGCCGCCCGGAAGGTGCCGCGCCGAGCGCGGGGCGAGGGCGGCCCGCGGGGCGCCTCTCTCCGCGCGTCAACCTGTGCTGCTGGCGCTGGAGCCCTCGGGCGTGCTGGGACCGAGCGCGGTCGCGGGGAGGCAGGGAGGAGCGTCTCCAGCGCGAGGGCGCCGCGCCGCCGCAGGGGGAGGCGCGCCCCACCGCCGCGACCTGGGCGCTCGTCTGCTCGAGCATGCCGCCGTGCCCGTGGCCATGTTGGCCCTCGCAGCTCCCCCTCCTCGCCCGCCGCATCCGGCACCTCCCCTCCTGCCGCCGCAGCCGCCGCCTTCCACGGTTGGTCGCGGGCGGGAGCGGCGGCGCCTGAGGCGCGCAGCTCGTGCACTGGCTCAACGCGCCGTGGTTGCGCTGAACTGGTTGACCCTCGGCCAGCCGAGCCTCGCTCCTGCCGAGGCTCGTGCACGAGCAACGGTCTCGCCCTGCCAGGAGGGCGTGTGCGGCCGCATCGAGCGGCTGTGCCGGATTGCACTTCGCCTCGCCCGCGGCGGCAAGTGCGACTCAGGCCGAGCTTTTGCTAAGTTCGATGCCACTGAGGTCTCGCACCATGGCCTGGCGACCTATGTTGCAGCTCTCGAGGCCTCATTCACCTCCTCCGCCGTTCCGGCACCCATGCGACAGTGCCCTTCTTCCGCGCCCCCTGTGCCAGGGTCACTTGCCGCTGCGGCGTCGTGGGGCTCCACCCACGTCGAGCCTTTCGCCCTGAAGGTCACGGCGTCCCGCATCAAGTGGTATTACTCGCCTGAGTTTGATCCCACCCACTTTCTGTCCGATCCTCTCGTGCGTCAGGCTTTTCCCGATCCAGGCGCCATGAGACTCCCGAGGGCAGAGTGGCCTGCGGACCAACAAGGGACTCGAGTCCGCATGGACCGCGCGGAGCTTTGGGCCCTGCTCCGCAAGTGGGACGCCTGCGGCGCCTTGTACCTTACCCCAGCTTTGGATCTCAGCCGGGAAGAGGCGTGCGGGGCATTCCGCGTCCCGAAGGACGCCGATTTCGATATCGTCTGATCCTCAACCCTACAGTGGTCAACAGTCGGTGCCCCTCGATGTCCACGAGCACTCATCGGCTGGGCCAAGGGTTTCTGCCGTGCCGACTCGGCCTCAGCCCCAGAGAGTGGTCAGTCACCTCCTGTGGCGATCGGAGGGAATGTTACTACTCAAGCAGTGGCGAAGCGTCCTGGCTCGCCGATAGCCCTACCAAACAATGTTCTAAGAACCTTTTGTGGTTGCCACGAAATGTTCTTAGAACATTTCTGGTAGGGACTGTCTTGTTTTAACACATCGGGTGTATGTTCTAAGAACATTGCTTTTGTTCTTAAAACATTTTGGGGTTCCAAGAACATTTCGTAGGATAACTATAGGAATGCCAGGACGGTCGGTCCCTGCTCAAACTACACCTTCCGAGTCCAGCCCGCCCGCGCGCGCGGCAACGCGTGGCGGGTCAGACTTCCAGGGGACTTGTTCGAGTCATTCTGGACCTGGCGCCCGGAGCTAGCAGGCGCGGCCGTCGCGCCTTGCATCAGTGCTCCAGCCATGGGCGACAGCATGGCCGCGGAGGTGACCAACGCAGCCCACGAGGGGGTTCTGCGCAGCTTCGGGGCCCTCCAATCTCGCGAGCAGGCGGTGCACCTTCCCCCCTTCCCCAGGGGGGATTTCGCCAAAGTGCGGGTTTAGGGGTTAGGGTTTAGGGTTTAGGGTCTACTAGGCGTGGCCACGAGTACACCGAGACCGCGAACCCACCTGCGGTGGCCGTCACTCCCACCCGCAAGCCACCCCACCATAAAGATCATCTCTCCCCTCCGTAGAACCGGTTCAGTGGCGACCATGCGGGTTTCCAGAGCCACCCGCGGCGAGGCGCCACCCCGGGCCCGGACGACCCCGCCCCGCCTCGAGGTAGCGAGGTTTTCGCTGCTCGCGACCGCGGTGATCCCGAGCTCGGGCTGGCGCAGCGCCCTGGGAAGCGCGCCCGCAGCGAGACCCACGAGCCTGTCGTGGGCGCCGAGGTCGAGGGGCGAATCAAGGGGAACAAAAAGTGGCATAAACATAAAAACTCGGAGGTCCGCGCGGATTCCTCGGATCGGCGCTGGGGCCCCCCGGCGGCGCCTCTGGCGCCGCCCCTGGCGCGCTTCGCGCGCCAGGGAGGGGGGGTCCAGCGCCGATCCGAGGAATCCGCGCGGACCTCCGAGTCTTTATGCTTACGTCACTTTTTGTTGCGGCACCGTCTGCGCTCCGCTTGTCCGCGCGGTGGCGCTCTGTGGGCTGACGCTGGGCCAGGTTGACCTCGGCTCTTCGGCGCGCGCCGTGCCGGGGCGTCCCTCGTCGGCTGCTGGGCGCGGGCCTCTTTGCTCCGCCGCACGATGCTGCCTCTCCTCGCGCACGTCTGCACCTTCCTCTTTCGGGTTGCGGCAGACGACGGCACGGGGTACAGTCGGGGCCCTGAAGAAGGAACTTGGGGAGGGGCTCCGCGTTCCTTAAGTGTTTCGCAGCTTGTCTCAGGTTTTCCTTATGTTTTCGATGGGAAATCTAAGTTTCACCCATGGAAAAAAGGGGCCTCGTTCCTTATTTAGGGTTCCTTAGGTCAACGCCCCGACTGTACGAGCTGCCTTCGGCCGTGCTGGACGAGATCGGCTTGCCCCTTCTTAGCCTTCGCGGCAATGACCGACCTTCGAGCGGCCCCATGCCCCGAAGGGTTCGGCGCGGATGCTTCCCCCAGCCATGGGTGGGTAGTCCGAGCAACCATTAGTCCACAACTGTCCGCGGAGTTGTCGCGGAGATCCGAACATGGAGGCTGGCTCATTCGGCTCCAAGACCGGCACCTCCTCCTCCTCCTCCACCTCCTCCTCCTCCTCCTTCCTCCTACCTCCTATCTTCTCCTCCTCCTCCCTCCTCCTCCTCCTCCTTCTCCTCCTCCTCCTCCTTCTCCTCCTCCTCCTCCTCCTTCTCCTCCCCCTCATGACGTCTACCCCCGGAGGTCTCGACCCCTTCCCTGGGACCGGTTTTTCGTCCCGGGTCGTGTTCTCACGGCCCAGGGGCCTCTGCGAGGGGCCCCAGAGTCCGAAAACCGCCAAAAATTGTCCATCATGATGCTTGCCGCGAGGCGAGCATGTATGGGGGCAGGGCTCGACCGAAACCGTGTTCAGGCGATCTTGTGGGCCGTTCTCGCTATCCGCAGCGAAGGCGCGGAACGAAGACGACGCGACGACAAACGAAGACAAACGAGAACGATAGCCACCGTTTTGATCGAGCCCTGACGTCTGGGGCCTGTGGCCCCCGGCAAGGGGAGCCCTCGGGGCCCCCCAACTTTGGGCCGCCTCGGGGAGGCCAGCCATACGCAGAAGGAGGGTCGGGTGTCGGGAATGTCCCTCGAGAAGAGGCAAATTCAAAAATAGGCACAAAACAAATACGGGGACGATGTTTCCATTCTTTTTTACGCTTCATGAGTATATTTGGCGCGTTGTGTGCGTTTCTTCCAAAATCCGCTTGTATCGGGGGAGCGTAAGACCCGGGTTTGCCAGGACTCGGGTTCGCCATCGTTTTTTGACGACCGCGATTCGGATTTTGACGAGTAGGAGTTTCGTGGGATGTCTGCAGCGGGAGGCCTCGTCAAAATGCAGGCTCGGCCTCGTCATTTTTTTGACGACCTCGTCGGGGATTTCCGAGTCCCCTGTACCCGGGTCTTACGCCCCCCTGATTGTAGGAGGACATGCCCGACAGAAGGGTAGGGGTAGGGGGAAGGCTCCCTAGAAGCACCCCTGCTTCTTAGAGGGCGCGGGCCCTGTCTATCGACGTGGGGCCCGCGCCCTCTAAGGAGCAGCCTCCGTCTAAGAAGCCTTGCAGTCGACCCGCATAATTATCAGGAGGAAAAGAAACACACAGACACAATAAATCCTCGATTCCCTAGAAAATATGGGAAAATATGGGAAGTGGTTGGGAAGACAGAAACCCAGAAAATATAGGAAAATATGGGGAATAGTTTTATTTGTGTGTATTTATTTGTGTGTCCTGGGGCCCCTTCAAATTAGCAAGGGTGAGCGACTTTCCAAGGGTGCCCTGGCATCCTTGCCCCTTCGGCCCGTCCTCAGCGATTTGCGCTGGCCAACCTCGCTCGAAATAAACGCCAACCTGGCCCTCCAAGGCCCTTGCATCCTCACCGCGCATCCTTCTCATACGGGTTGACTGTACCCCCTCCTCAGGCTCCCCTCTGCGCGCCGCCAAGCCTGGGGCCCCCAGCGAGGTCAGGAGGGAAAAACACACAGACACAATTGACCGTCGGTTCCCCAGAACATGTGGAAACATATGGGCAGTGTGGGGGGGGAAGACAAAAACCCAGCAAACATGGGTAAAGATTGGGGAATCCTGCTATTTGTGTGTCCCAGACCCCCTCGAGTAATGAAAAAATCATGACGGGAGGTTTTCCTTCATTTCGGCCTCCGGGGGCCCTCACCGGGCCTCGGGAGCGTCAAAAAACGACTCAGGATGCAAAGCCGGTCATGGGGAAAGGGTCGGGACCTCTGGGGGTCGACGTAATGAAAAAATCATTACGTCGGGGGTCTGGGATATTGATTTGTTTGTCCCAGGGCCCCTGACGAGGGGATCCCTCCGGGCCCCGGCCATGGGGCCGCGCTCGAGCGGGGCCGGGGGCGGGGCGCTCCCTGGATGGGGCGGGCGAGGGGCCCGCCCTGCGAGGGCACGGGGCAGCCCCGGGGCCATCGAGGGCCCGCGGGCGCGACAGCCCGAGGGCGCAGGACAAAAAAACCGCGGGTACACCTCCGAGCTCCAGCGTGTTGAAAACATCACGACGGCGGTTTTTCGCAGATTTCGGCCCCTGGGGGCCTTCGCCGGGCCTCGGGACCGTCCAAAAACGACTCAGGATGAAAAACCGGTCCTGGGGAATGGATCGAGGCTTCTGGGGACCGCGTATTGAAAAAATCACTGCGTCGGATCTCTGGGTACCTCCGAGATCCGACGCAGCGAAACAAAATGCAGCATCGTAAAAAGTCACGCCCGGGCCCCAGACCCTCTCTTTATGCGTCCTCTTTTCCGAGCTGGGTCCGTCCGTGAGGGTCCTTGGGGCCCGAAAGCCAGCGAAAGTGGTGAAAACATTGCAACGCCAGGAGCTCAGGGACATTGGATGTCCCATGCCAAGGAACACCTTGCTTGCCTCCAGGGTGCCCTGGGCTTCTTGGGCTCCTTTGGTTTTGCCATGGAAAGCGCAACTTGCCCACGCCAGAACTCAGTACACGTCCGGGGATCTCAGTGTTGGGTTTCTTGTGGGAGGCTTCTTGCGGTTGAGCTCCTACTGTACCCAGACATGCGACGTCCTGATTATTTCAAGACGGGGTCCCTGGAAGTCCCGACCCTCTCCCTGGGACCAGTTTTTCATCCTGAGTCGTTTTTTGACGGTCCGAAGGCCGAAAACGGCCAAAAATCTGTGATCCTGATTCTTTGAACGACGCAATCATGTCTGGGTTTAAGTCGGGCCTGTCCCTCTACAGGGGGAATATTCCAAGACAGTAAAACAAAAAACAGTCTGGGAACGTTTTTTTTCTTGCTCAAAAACTGACCGTCGTCGGGTACTTGTATGACTGTTTTGACTCTTCTTAAGGTTTCGTCCGAAATCGGCCTGTAGGGGGACAGGCCCGACCTGAGTCTTGTGGGCGTGGCTTAATGGGGGGGTCACAATTAGGGGGGTCAGAAAAGGTCCCCTTTCGGGCCCCTCCAGAGCCCCAGGGGGCTCGTTTAGGTACCGTTAGGGTACCTTTTCGGACCACGCTCGCCACCCCCCCATTTATGACCCCCCCATTACGCGGCGCAGCGCTGGGCCGCCCCGAGGAGGGCCAGGGGCGCTTCCTGGAGGGCGCGCGGGTCCGGAGCACCTCGCGGCCCGCGGGGCTGCTCGGGCCCCTGCCCGAGCAGCGCTCCCCGCGCCCGGCCGAGGCGGGCATCCCCGCGGAGAGGCAGCGCGACCGCGCGGACGGCTCGAGGCGCTCCCGGAACTTCGAGCGCTGTAGACCCAGACCCTCCTCTTCCTCCTCCTCCTCCTTCTCCTTCTTCTTCCTCCTCCTCCTCCTCCTTCTCCTCCTCCTCCCTCCTCCTCCTCCTCCTCCTCCTCCTCCCTCCTCCTCCTCCTCCTCCTCCTCCTCCTCCTCCTCCTCCTCCTCCTCCTCCTCCCTCCTCCTCCTCCTCGTTCTCCTCCTCCCCTCTCCTCCTCCTCCTCCTCCTCCTCCTCCTCCTCCTCCTCCTCCTCCTCCTCCTCCTCCTGCCGGCGATGGCGCCCGGATCGAGTGGGGCATGTCCCTCTGCAGGAGGACCATTCAAAAATAGTCAAAACATAGTGTGCCGACGCTTTCTTTTTCATAATTGTTGGACTATGTTTAACATGTGTGGGCTCTGTTTTTATATATATATATATATATATATATATATACATACATACATACACACATATATACACATATATATATATATTCCTCCTGTAGGAGGACATGTCCGACCTGGCACTCGGAGGAAGACACCCCAGGCGTGCTCGCGTTGTGAATAAATCATGGCGGGCGTTGTGGCCGTATTCGCCCCACGGGGGTCCTCGCCAGCCCCCGGGACCGTCACACAAATTGTTCGAGACGAAAAGCTGGCCTTGGGGAAAAGGGGTCGGAGCGTTTGGGGGTGACCGCATGGGAAAATCAAGACATCGCATGCCCAGGCCTCCTCGCGCTGTGAGAAAAAAAACACTGCGCGAGGTTTTTCGCTATTTTCGGCCTTTTGGCGCCCCTGCCGGGCTTTGGGGCCGTCAAGGAAGATTCAAGATGAAAAACTTGTCTTGGGGAAGGGGTGCAGACCTCTGGGGGTCGAAGTGATGAATTTTGGGGTGACCGCACTGGAAAAGCAAAGCATCGACCCTCGGCATCATGATTTGTTCACAGCGTCGACCTCCAGAGGTCTGGACCCCTTTCCACGGGACCCGTTTTTCATCCTGAGTCGTCCTTTGACGGTCCCGAGGCCCGGTAAGGGCCCCTGGAGGCCGACAACCGAAAAATATCCCGCCAGAATCCTTTCACAACGCGAGTGGGATTGGGCCCGGCGGAGGGTCTCATGTTCTTAGAGGGTTTCATTTTGTCCTTGATCCGTCTGTACCTGCTCGTTCCGGAGACTCCTGATGTCCAGGCGTTGAAGTTTGTTCACAACGGGCCATCTTCGATGATCCTCAGGACGTGTGTTAGCCCGATGCTTTCAGCCCGACCAGCAGATCATTGCATCGCCTGCATCGTATCGAAGGTCCTCGATGGACAAACTTTTTTGGTCTGCGGGTCGAGAGCGAGCCTCTTCCGGTTAAGAGCCAGGCGGGCCGCGCAAAGCACTAATTGGGGAGACAGAGCACAGGCGGGCGGGGCCTCAGGCGGCCGGAGGGTGCGGGGTGCAGGCGGTGCTGAGGAGCTTGCACAGGAAAAGGAACGCCTTGGACAGGAGCCGGAGGCGAAGTCCCAGAGGGTGAGCGGTGTGGTGTTGCCTCGATGGACAGACACACGCTGGGGCCAACACGCGCTCTGAGGTCCATCGATATCTCGCCAGGCTTCAAGCGCCCCGGGCCATTACAAAGAGAGATCCGGCTCCAAACATGCTCCGGAAAGGTGGGGTCTACACCCCTCCTCGAAATCAAACTTCGGGGGTGGACAGAACCCCCAACAGTGACACGTCGATTGGTGAATTGTCCGCTTTCGGTTCTCGAGAGGGCGCCGGGGCCGTTATTTTCCAGGCCTGCGCCCGCCGGGTTTGGGCCCGAGGTCGTTTTCACTAAACCACGTTTTACTAACGGGGGGCCCGTCCAACCCCGAAGCCCTCCTCGGAGTCAAGCCTCGAGCTTTTGCCCCACGACGTGGCGCCGCCGCTGGACCCCCAGCGTCGAGGTCGACGCCGACGCTGGCGACTGCCACACGCTGGGGCTAACACGCGCTCGATCTCGCCAGGCTTCGAGCGCCCTGGGCCACTGCAGAGAGATCTGGCTCCAAACATGCTCTGGCAAGGGGGGGTCTACTTTTAAGTCGGGCGTGTCCCCCTACGGGGATTTTCGACGACAGAAAAAACCCAATACTAATCGAAAAATAGTTCAAAAATCGTCAGGGGATTATTTTTTTCGTATTTTTGACCTTTTTGGGGGTATGTTGGGGGTATGTTTCGGTCTTTGTCGAAAATCCCCCTGTAGGGGCACACGCCCGACATGAGTCGACACCCCTCCTCGACGTCAAGCCCGAGCCTTTGCCCCACGACGTGGCGCCGCCGCCGGACCCCCCGTGCCAATGTCGACGCCGCCGCTGGCGACTGCAAGGTGTTGTGTGGACCCCGCGGGCCGCGCTGCGCGCGTCCATCAGCGCTCGCATTTCGGGGGCGAGGGCCTCGGATAAGAGGTTGAGTTTGATTTCGAGGAGGGTTCTATCAAGCAGTGGCGAAGCGTCCTGGCTCGCCTATAGCCCCACCAAGCACTGTTCTGAGAACCTTGTTTTTGTTCTTGGAACATTTTCGGGTTCGAAGAACATTGCGTGGTAGGACTATAGAAATGCCGGGACGGTTGGTCCCTGCTCAATTCTAGGGTTAAGTCGGGCCTCTCCCTCTACAGGGGGAAGATTCCAAAATAGTCCAAAAATAGTCTGGGGACTATTTTGTGTATTTTTTTTGACAATTTCGGGGTATTTTTGGAGTTCGTATTTTTAATTTTTCGTTGAAAATCCCCCTGTAGGGGGACACGCCCGACTTAATTCTAGGGCTCCCGGTCGAGTTTGTCGCTGTGCTGCCGTTTTTTGTCGCAGCGTGGGATCTCAGGGCAGGTGCCGCTGCTCGTCCTGGATGGCCCTCGTGGTCGCGGCTGGACTGCCCTCGGCATTCCAGCCGGGACGCACCCTCGGAGAGGTCTGGGGGTTCGCGGTATTGGAAATTCTTCTGTCGGGGGGTCCAGGCAGTGTGGTGACCACATTGCTCTGTGAGCCGGTGTGAGTTTGGGATCCCCGCACGGCTCTGGGACTCGGGTCGTTCTCTGAGGGCGTCTCTGGCGACCAGGACCTCCAGGGCCCAGACACCGTGCGGGAAGGTCCTCCTGGGATCTCGAGGTCACCCCATGATGTGTGCCACCACACCGCTCGGGACCCTCAATCCCAGGACCCCGACGCCATGTTTCTGTTCGTAGCGTCGACCCCCAGAGGAGGAGGAGGAGGAGGAGGAGGAGGAGGAGGAGGAGGAGGAGGAGGAGGAGGAGGAGGAGGAGGAGGAGGAGGAGGAGGAGAGAGGAGGAGGAGGAGGAGGAGGAGGAGGAGGAGGAGGAGGAGGGACCCGCGGAAGCCTGGGCGTGGCCGCCCCCCCGAGAGGCACACGTCGCCGCCGGCGCCGCCGTCGCTGGGGGCCTGGCAGGAGGAGTCAAGCAGTGGCGAAGCGTCCTGGCTCGCCTATAGCCCTACCAAACAATGCTCCAAGAACCTTTTGTGGTTTCCACGGGATGTTTTTAGAGCATCTCTGGCTGGGACTGTCTTGGTTTAACACATCGGGTTTAAGCTCTAAGAACATTGTTTTTGTTCTCAGAGCGTTTTGGGGTTCTAAGAATATTTCGTGGTAGGACTATAGGAATGCCGGGACGGTCGGTCCCTGCTCAAAGGAGCGCGGCGTGGCGGCGGCGCTGTCGGCCATGCACGCGGACCTGGGGTCGTTCCACAAGCAGCAGCTGGAGGCGCAGGCCGCCCAGGCCGCCGCGAGCAGGCATCTCCGCGCGCAGGTGGAGAGCCTGGAGCAGCGCGTGTCCGACGTCCCGCACGCGGGCCTGCGCCACGCCGCACAGCGCGGCCAGGACGAGGACTCGTCGGGGTCCTCCGCGATCCTGCAGGAGTGCTCCAGGACTCGAGGAAGAGCCAGCTTCGTGAGCAGATGCCAGCCTTAAGTCGGGCATGTCCCTCTACATAAGGAATGTTCAACAATAGTCAAAACATAGTATGGGGACGATTTTCGATCATTTTCGAATGCCAGTGTTTGAATATGTTTTGGCTACTTTTGATGCGTCTTCGAAAACCATCCTGTAGGAGGAGGACATGCCCGATCTAACGCTAGCCAGCGTATGTAGACCCCAACCAGTGTGTTTCTGGCAACAGAGGTTGTGCAATCTACGTTGCGCAGCATATGTAGTGTAATATATGTTGCGCAATCGTTGCGCAACCTACGTGGGGCACTCTATATGGTGTAATGTCATTTCTGTTCGCAGTGGGTTGTCCACTCCACTGCTCGCGCAATCATCCCACCCACCCACCCGCAACGTGGTTTGCAAAACCCATGCGACGGCGATTGCGATGAGTGCTCGGAGTTGGCTGGTGCATCTCTGCGGCCGCGCATGCCCGCGCATGCGCGCGCGCGCAGCGGCCAGCTAGTTTGGCGCGACCGACGCAGCCTCGGTGGCTCTGACCGCTGGGCACTTCCCAGCGGGCACTTCAGTGCGAGTCGGCGACTTGGGTGGGCGCGCTACCACGGCAACGTCGACAACGGTGGACGCGACGATGATGGTAGCGATGCTGGTGGCGATGCTGACCACGACAACGGCAGCGCCAGCAACGGCGTCGATGCTGATCATGCCGCCGACGATGACGGCGTCCTCGCGTCGGTGATGAAGATTTTGGAGGGAGTTTGACATGCGTGCGCGGCCGACGCGCGGGAGCGACCCGCACGGTATGATTTGACACGGGTCGTGCCCCCTTCCCGCCCGCGCGAAAGGGCGTTCGAATGATTTTCGATGTGCAGCGCGAGAATGTAGCGCGCATGTTGAAAAACGTTTGTTTGGCGCGAGATGTCGCAGGAACGCGACCCCGGGCATTTTGAAAATTGATATGGCAAAACCAATTGTGTACATATGGCGGGGGACCAGGGACAGGGCCCCCCGGGCCGGAGCCTCGACTGGTGACTGATGTGTCGCCCCTCCCTTGGGCCTCCATGATGTTTCACGACGGTCCAAGAGGTCTCCCAGAGAGCTCCCAGACTGCTCAGGAAAACCCGAAGACGGTCCAAGAGGGCCCCGAGTCGCCGAGTGATCGCTCCAAGTTGCCCAAGATGGCCCAAATTGCAAACAAGAACGGTCCCAAGAAACTAAAATGATTGTTTCTCCCGCAGGGTTTTGAAGGATTTTGGTGTTATCGCCTCTTCGGCTCCGCAGCGTTCACAGATAGCCCAAGAGGCCCCCAAGATCGGTCCAAGACGGCCCAAGAGGCCTCCAAGAAAGCCCCAAAACGGCCCACGAGGGCTCCAAGAGAACCCAGGAGGCCTCCAAAACGGCTCGACAGTTCCCCAAGACGGCTCCATGAGGGCTCCCAGACGGGGGACCCAACGGACATTCCGACCCCTCGGCCCCAAGAGGCCCCCAGGACGCCCCAAGAAGCCCCCCAGAGGCCCCCAAAAGGTTTCGAGAAGCCCCCAAGACGCCTCCAAGAACATTCCCAAGAGGACCCCAAGAGGCACAATGTATTGATTTCTTTTAGGTTTTCAAGGGTTGTTGCATTACCGCCCTGGCGGCCCCCCGACGTTCCAAGACAGCCCCAAAGGCCTCCAAGATCGGTACAAGCCGGCCTCAGGGGCATCCAAGAGAGCCCCAAAACGGCACAAGAGGGTTCCAAGGCAGCCCAAGAGGCCTCAAAGAAGGCCCAAGAGGCAGGGATTATTGCGATAGCTCGCGCGCAAAAGGCGTTCGAGCGATTCCGACATGCGCGCGCGAGAGGCCCTCTTGGTAATGAGCAAGTCATGGACATGCTTGAAAACGGAGGGTTTTCTTAAGAATTCGCAGGAACGCGAGCGCAGGTTTTTCCCCCTCACCATCCTGTGTTGTTGGGTCCTGGTTTTGAAGAGACAGCAGCCGCGTCCACTCCACTCCTCCTCCCCCTTGTCCCTCCCATCACCATCACCATCATACCATCATCACGATCATCATCATCAGCATCATCAGCATCTTCCTCCTTCTCCTCCTCCTCCTCCTCATCATCATCATTATCGTCATCGTCATCGCCAGCATCATCATAATGACCGCCATCATTGTTATCATCGTCATCATGATCCTTGTCATCATCTCCATTATAGCGTCCGCACGCGGTTCCATCCTCCATTTCGGCACACCCCATCACACGCTTCGTGGGAGCTCCACCGAAGGCCACAGTGGCAGCGCCCGCAAGCGGTTCCCCCGCACATATCGGCACACCTCTCACATGTTTCGAGCCCCCAAAGGGAGCTCCACCGAGGGCCCCACTGGCAGCGCCCGCATACGGTTGCCCCCCCCGTTTCGGTGCATGCCTTACACGCTTCGTAGCCCCATCGGGAGCTCCACCGAAGGCCCCAGTGGCAGCGAGCGCATGCAGTTCCACCCCCCATTTCGGCGCACCACCAGAGGCCACAGTGGCAGCGCCCGCATGCAGTTCCACCCGCCATGTCGGTGCACCCATCACACGCCTCGTGACCCCATAGGGAGCTCCACCGAACGCCCAAGTGGCAGCGCCCGCATGCGGTTCCCCTGCCCATGTCGGCACACTCCTCACACGGTTCGTGGCGGCATTGAGAGCTCCACCTAAGGCCCCAGGGACAGCGCCCGCATGCAGTTCCACCTTCCATTCCGGCACATCCCTCATACGTTTTGTGGTCCCATAGGGAGCTGCACCCGAAGCCCCAATGGCAGCGCCCGCATGCAGTTCCACCCGCCATGTCGGTGCACCCATCACACGCTTCGTGGCCCCATAAGGAGCTCCACCGAACGCCCAAGTGGCAGCGCCCGCACGCAGTTCCACCACCAATTTCGGTGCACTCCTCACACGTTTCGTGGCCCCATTGGGACCTCCACTGGATGCCCAAGTGGCAGCGCCCGCATGCAGTTCCACACCCCATTTCGGTGCACCCCTCACACGTTTCGTGGCCCCATAGGGAGCTTTAACGGAGTCCCCAGGCAGCGCCCGCATGCGGTTCTATTACTACTTTCTGTGCACCCCTCACACGGTTCGTGGCCCCATAGGGAGCTCCACCGCAGGTCCCAGCGGCCGCGCCCGCATGCGGTTCCAGTCTCATCTCGGTGCACCCGTCACACGGTTCGCGGCCTCATAGGGAGAGGAGGAGGAGGAGGAGGAGGAGGAGGAGGAGGAGGAGGAGGAGGAGGAGGAGGAGGAGGAGGAGGAGGAGGAGGAGGAGGAGGAGGAGGAGTCCTCCTCCTCCTCCTCCTCCTCCTCCGCCACATGTCGGCACGCCCTTCACGCGCTGTGGCCCCACAAGAAGATCCGCCGACCGCGGTATCACAGAGACGGTACCCACAACTGCATGTGGTTGGGCCCTTCGCCAGGCTAAGTTTGAAATTTACTGTCGAGAACTATGTGTCATTACATGCTTTCGGGGCACCCGACTTTGAAACCCTCACGAGACCAAAGGTTGTTTTACGCATTTCGGCATGCGTTCGCGACGACGCGCGCGAGTGCCCTGCGTCCCATCTGCTGCAAGGGAGTCCTGCGACAGCATGCGCGCAAGGGCGATCGAGCGATTCTGACATGCGCGCGCGAGAGGCCCGTTTGGTAGCATGTTATGGACACGTTGAAGAACCCGTGTGTTCTTCAGGATTCGCAAGAGCGTGAGCGCATGCTTTCCTGAAACCTCTATGTGCGAATTCGCACGGGCGCGGGCGCAGGCTTTGTTTGAAAACCTGAGTTGCGAAGCCATTTGTTGCATGAACCAATGTTACCGTGGCCCTCGATTTTGAAATCCTCGCGAAACCTAAGTCGGTTGTTGAAGCATTTCGACATGCGCGCGCGACGACGCGCGCGCGCACTTCGCACAGTTGTTTGCAAGGGATGTTTGGAATCGGTTGCTTTTCTCCAAGTAGACTTGCCCTATAGGAGTCCTAGCTCATTATTATCCAAATCGGCTTCCCCTGTAGGTGTCCCAGCCCATCACACGCAATGGGTCTTTAGGACCCCCCCCCTTTCCAATGGCCCCCCCCTTTATTTCCAATGCCCCCCCCCCTTTTGCCAATGGCCCCCCCCTATTTCCAATGGCACCCACCAGCTATTTCCAATGGCGGGTACTATGGATTGCTATCGATTCCTATGAGTCGTTTGCCCTTGCTTGCTCTTGCGTGCTCTTGCTTGCTTGTTCTTGCGTGCTTGCTATCGTTTGCTTGCTCTTGCTTGCCCTTGCTTGCTTGCGCTTGATCGCTGGCTCTTGCTTGCTTGTGTCTGCTCGCTTGCGCTTGCTTGCTTCCGCTTGCTTGATGTTGCTTCTCCTGTCCTCCCGTCTTGCTCCCGTTTCGTCTTCCTCCCATCCTCCTCTCGTCCACCTCCTGTCCTCCTATCTATTTGGAGTCAACGCTGGTTGATATTGATAAACGAGTGCGCGCGCATAGCATTTGCTGCAGAGGATGAGGGGAGTGCCACTGCCGGTCGGCCTCGGATGTTACGAGTTCGTAATTTTGGATGGGCGACGAAGCAGAATCACATGTACATTGCAATGCGAACAGAGGAACGTTAATTCGGGGGTGCGCGGGGGGAAGGGTGGAGAGAGGGGGGTCGGGTGGGTCCTGATATTCTTTTAGACAGGACAATCGGTGCGGTGCGCAACACATGTGGAGCAACCTATGTGGTGCAGGTGATTTCTGTTCGCAGTGAGTTGTCCACTCCACTGCTCGCGCAAACATCCCACCCACACACCCGCAACTTGGTTTGCAACATCTCTTAAGACCGTGACGTTGGGTACCGAATGGCACTTGGCAACGACAGCGACGCCGACGACGACAGCGACAACGACGACGACGCCGCCGACAACGACGACGCCGACAACGACGCCGCCGACGACGACGACGAAGACGACGACGACGAAGACGACGACGACGTCGCCAACGAAGACGACGACGAGGGAGGAGGGAGGACGACGACGGCGACAACGACGACAACGACCACGCGGGAGGAGGGAGGAGGGAGGACGGCGACGACGCGAACGACGAAGAAGGAGGAAGGATGGCGACGCCGACGACGACAACGACGAGGGAGGAGGGAAGACGACGACGACAACGACGACGACGACGACGGCGACGAAATAGGATGGACGACGACGAGACGCCGACGATTGACGACGACGACGACGAGGGAGGAGGAGGAAGGACAACCACGGCGACAACGACGACGGAAACGACCACGACGCCAAAGAGGACGACGACGACGAACACGAGGAAAGACAGAGGACGACGTAGGCGACGACGACGACGACGCGGGAGGAGGGAGGACGGCGACGACGACGACGACGACGCAAGAGCGCGCGCGCACGCTTTTGTTGAAAATCCGTGTTGCGAAAGCTTGTGTTTTTGTAGGTTGTTTAGACACACAATGTTGAAATCCTTCCGAAGCCGATGGGTTTTGAAGGATTTCGGCATACGGGCGCGACGACGCACGCGTCTGCACTTCGTCCCGTTTTTTTGCAGGGGATTCTCGCGACGGCACCCGCGCAAGGGCGTTCGACTGATTGCGACATGCGCGCGCGCGAAGCCCGTTTGGTAGCGTTTTATGAAAATCTTGAAGAACCAATGGTTTTCTTAAGATTTCGCAAGAGCTCGCGCGTAAGCTCTTCTAGCAAATCAGCGTTGAAAGACCAAATTTTTTTGTATGTTTTTTGGAAGCTCGATTGCGAAATCCTTCCGACACCGAAGGTTTTTGGAGGATTTCGGCATGCGCGCGCGACGACGCGCGCGTGTGCACTCGGCACTCCGTCCCATTTTTTGCAAGGGATTCGCGAACAAGTGTTATGTTGGAACAAAATATGTCCCCGCGTATCGTTTTTTTCACAAGGGAACCTCAGGGGGAGCGATACCGGCCCCCTGGGACATTGTAATTTCATATTTAGGAAGGACATGTGGTCATAATCGTATATGATTTACATACCCGAAAGGGGAACGGATAACGCGGGGGGTGGTAGAGTCGATTCTCTTTTTAGAAAGGAGAATATGGTTTTGTGGTGCAGTTGATTGTTTTTACAAACGAGTTGATAATGCCATGCTCTTGCAAACATCCCACCCACCCACCCGCAACTTGGTTTGCAAAACCCATGCGGTGGCGATTCCGATCGTGCTTGGCGCTGGCTTGTGCATCTTTGCGGCCGCGCCAGCCCGCGCATGCGCGCGAGCTCAGCGGCCAGCGAGTGCGGCGTGACCGACGCGGCCGCGGTGGCGCTGACCGCTTGGCACACCCCAGCGGGCACTCCAGTGCGAGTCGGCGGTTTGCGCGGGCTCGGTATCATGGCAACGTCGAGAACGGTAAACGCGACGATGATTTATATAATAGCGATGCTGGCGACGATGTTGACAGCGACGACAGCGAGGCCAGTGATGGCGCCGATGCTAATCACGCCGACGACGATGACGGCGTCCCCGCGTCGGTGATCAAGGTTTTGGAAGGAGTTCGACATGCGCGCGTGGCAGACGAGTAAAAGTGGCTGGATCGTGCCCCCCCCAGCCCGCGCGCAAGGGCGTTCGAATGATTCCAGCATGCGGCGCGAGAGGTTCGTTTAGCAGAATGCCATGCCAAAGTTGAAAAAAAAAGCAACAACCGTGTTTTTGTTGTAAGAGATCGCAAGAACGCGAGCGCAATTTGTTTTTAGCACTGGTGCTGCGAAACAAGATGTTTTGATACTGTTTCGGCACACTCCGTTTTGAACTCCTTGCGAAACCTATGGTGTTTGAAAGATTCCAGCACGCGCGCGCGACGACGCACGCGTCTGCACTTCGTTTCATTTCTCGCTGAGGGTTCTCACGACGGCACGCGCGCAATGGCGTTCGAACGATTTCGGCACACGCGCGCGCGAAGCCCGCTTGGTAGCGTGTTTTGAACATGCCGAAAATCCGTAGTTTGCCCAAGAACTCGCGCGAGCGCGCGCGCAAGCTTTTATCACTTACGTTCGATAAAATTCCGTGTTGCGAAACCATGCGTGTTTGTTTGTGGCTTGGACACTCTATTTTAACATCCTCAACACCTGCGGTGTTTGAAGGATCTCGGCGCGCGCGCGCGACTACGCGCGCGTGATCCGCGCATATTCATCTGCATAGGATGGCGGGCTTCATTTATTTATGAATGTAGATGTGTGTATGTATATACACATTCATTTGTGTATATATATATATACATATACATACAGATGGTGCAAGGTGCGTGGTGTTGTGTACTCGGTGCGATCTATGTGGCGCAACTGATTTTTTCAAACGACTTGACGCATCCCATGATCGTGCCAGCATCCCACCCACCCACCCGCAACTTGGTTTGCAAAACTTATGCGGCAGCGATTGCGATGGGTGCTTGGCGTTGGCTGGTGCATTCTCTGCGGCCGCGCTGGCCCGCACATGCTCGCGCGCACAGCGGCCATCCAGGTAGGTTGGCGCGACCAACGCGGCCGCGGTGGCGCTGAGCGGTGGGCACGTCCCAACGGGCACTTCAGTGCGAGTCGGTGATTTGGGCGGGCTCGACATCATGGTAACGCCGACAACGGTAGGGACGATTATGAAAGTAGCGGTGATGTTAACGATGGTGGCGATGACGACGGCAAGGCCGATGGCGGCGCCGATGTTGATCACGCCCGCCGGTAACGATTACGGTGTCCTCGCGTGGGCGATGAAGGTTTTAGAAGGAATTCGACATGCGCGCGCGGCCGACGCGCACGAGTGGCCCGCGTGGTATCATGTGACACGGGCCGTGCCCCCACCCCCCCAACACGCACGCAATGGCGTTCGAATGGGTTCGACATGCGGCTCGAGAGGCCCGTTTGGCAGAATGTTATAATCATGTTGGAAAACAGATGGTTTTCTCAAGAACCCGCAAGAACGCGAACGCAGGATTTTTTAATTGATGTTGCCAATCCGTGTGTTTTTGTTTGTTTCCGGGGTACTCGAATTCGAAATCCCTGCGACGCCGAATGTTTTTTTGACGGATTGCAGCATGCGCGCGTGACGACGCGCGCGAGTGCGCGTCGTCCTGTTTTTTACAAGGGTTCTCGCGACAGCACGCGCACAAGGGCGTGCGAACGATTCCGCCATGCGCACGCGAGAGGCCCGCTTGGTAGCATGTTATGAACATGTTGAACACATGTTTTCGGGCGAATTCGCACGAGCGCGGGCGCAAAACATTTTGTTGCACAGCCATGTGTTTTTTTATATGTGCTCTTGCTACTCGATTTTGAACAACCCTACGATACCTATGGTTTCGTGGGGATTTTGGCATGCGCGCGCGACGACGCGCGCGTGTGCAGTGCGTCAATTTGTGCGAGGGATTATTGAACACGGGTGATTTGTTACAAACGAGAGCTCGCGCATAGTTGTTTTGCATAACATGGCGGGAGGGGTCGACACCGCTTGGGTTGGGAGGGTACGAGCTCATACCTAGGATGGACGATGGGGCAGAATCGCATGTACATTGCAATACGATAAAAGGGGGCGGTAAGTGTGGGAGGGTGAAGGCAGATCCGAATTCGTATTCCGAAAAGTGAAATTTTATGGTCAAGTCTACGTGGTGCGCAACCTATGCGTTGCAAACGGCGGCACTTATGGTTTGCAATGGAAGGCATTGGGCAGGCTGCGACGTGGCGGTCAGCGACCACGGAACAGCCAAACCGACGGTCAGGCCCAGAAGACGGGCGGTGCCAGGGCGGCGATGGCGGCCACGGAGCCGCCAGACCGATTTTCAGGCCCAGACGATGGGCGGCGACGAGGCGGCGGCGGGGCGGCGACTGCGCGACCACGGAACCGCCAGACCGACGGCCAGGCCAGTTCCTGAGATCGGAGGTGAGAGCCCCTAGTTGGAGCTTCGGGCTGATTTCTTGGGTCGGCGCTTGGGCCCCTCGGCGGCGCCTTGGGCGCCGCTTCTGGGGCGCTCCGCGCGCCGCGGGGGGGGGGGGGGGGCAGCGCCGATCCAAGACATCCGCGCGGACCTCCCAGCCCCCCCTCGCGCTGTGAACAAAACCGCGACGGGAGGTTTCTCGCCACTGTCGGCCTCTGGGGACCCTTGCGGGCCTCGGGACCGTTAAAACAAGGACTCAGGATGGAAAAACTGGTCCCGGGGCAGGGGTCCAGACCTCTGGGGGTCGACGTTGTGAGCAAATCACGACGTCGGGGGTCTGGGCTCAGAGCTCAGAGAAATCATGTTTACGCCGGGTTCCCCCCCGAAAGGAAGCTGGACCGCTATGCCGCAACGTGTGCCGGGTATTCGGGCAAGGTTGAGGTCCTCTCCGACGTGCTCAAGGAAGGGATCGACGCGACCAGGGAAGAGATGAAGACGGCGCTCGCGAGTTGCTCGCAGAAGCTAGAAGAGATCATGAAGGCCGTCGACCGTTGTGGGGCTCGGGTCGCCCCTGACGCCCTCGACACCAGGTGCCGCGAGGCAGCGGGGAAGCGGCAGGCCAAGGGCAGACCGTGCGACATCCTCCAGGCGGAGAGCACCGGAAACTGGCAGGAGGTGGCCCAGATCCGCGAGTCGCCCAAGTGCCCGCTGATGGGGAGCATCCTGGAGGTCCCGGACGACAGCGCTTGCCCCGACGACGCGCCAGGCCCGCCCAGCGCCACGCTGCTGGTGGAGCGGCTGGCCCCCGACATGAAGCAGCTCCTCGCCCTGCTGGCCGACCCCGGCAGCAGGCCGCCCCCCGGGGCCGCCGAGGCGTGCAGCGCGCCCGCTCCCGGCGGCCTGGCCGGGCGCTTCGACGTGCAGGGCAGGCCTGGGCCGGGAGGCAGGCCGCCTCGCGGCCCGAAGCCGCCCGCCCTCGCGGTGGAGGACGGGGCCGCCCGGGGAGGCTCTCCGTCGCGCGGGGGGCGGGGCGCCCTGCGGGCCGCGCTGGAGGACAAGGCCGCCCGGGGAGACCCGAAGGCCGCCTGGCTCGGGGTGCCGCCTCGCGGGCCGAAGCTGCCTGCCTTCAGCATGGAGGACGACGCCGGCCCGGGAGGCCCGATGACCGCGCGCCTCGGGGGGCCGGCGCCGCCCGCCTTCTCGATGGAGGACGAGGCCGGCCTCGGAGGCCTGCCGCCGTGCGGGCCGCAGGTGTCCGCCTTCTCGCTGGAGGACAGCGAGGAGGACGGCCCCGGCCACGACACGGTGCTCGACTGCAGGACTCCTCCGTCGCCGCCGTCCCTGGAGCGCGACGAGGGGTGCCTCGTGACGGTGACCGAGGTGACGAGCGAGCAGCACACACACACCCATACCCACGTCGGGGTGATGGAGAGGGGGCCATGGGTGCGTGTTGTCGGATGGGGGTCCCCGCTCGAGCGGGAGCCTCCCCCGGGGTCCGACAACCCGCGACCATACCCATCATCGCCAATCCTCCTCTCTCCGAGCCCACCCCCTACTGGGTATGGGTGTGTGCGATATTCGTTCGTCCCGAGGGGAGCCGCGCCCGTGGCGGCCCCGACGACTGCTCGCCGCGCGCCGAGGAGATCGCCGGGGCCAGGCTGCCGCTGCGGCGCACCTGGGACCTCCCTGAGGACTCAAGCAGTGGCGAAGCGTCCCGGCTTGCCTATGGGCCCACGAAAGGACGCTCCAAGAACCTTTTTGTGGTCTGCACGGAATGTTCTTAGAACATTTCTGGCTGAGACTGTCCTGTTGGAACGCATCGGGTGTTTTATGTCTTACGAACATTGTCCTCGTCCTTGGAATTTCTTGGGGTGTACAACAAAATTTCGCCGTAGGCTTATAGGAATTCCGGGACGGTCGGTCCCTGCTCAAAGGACGTGCTGCGCGCGGCGCGGCCGGCGTACGCGGGCGCCCCTGCGGAGGCCGCGTCGGTGGGCGCGGCGCCGCAGGGCTCCACGGGCCTCCGCGGGCCCGCTGGCTGGATCCTGCGCCCGCCGTCGCCGTGGCGCCTCGCGTGGGACCTGCTGGGCTGCCTGCTGGTTGCAGTGAGCGTCTCCGTCGGGCCCCTGGAGCTCAGAGGAGGAGGAGGAGGAGGAGGTACTGATGCCGCTACCTTTCCCTCGTGTCCCCCCTCTTCGGGCCCCCTGGGAGGCCCTCGCCGCCGCCGCTGGATCCGCCTCGCGATGCTGAACAGAGCGCAGCCCGCGCACCCCGGGTCCGGGGAGCAACGGTCTCTCGGTGCCTGTCGGCGCACGAGCGCACCCTCCAGAGCCTGCAGGACCTCCAGAGGTGGATAGCCCTCCTGCCCTGACGCGTCGATGAAATCGGCCGCTTGCGGTTCGCGAGAGGGCGTCGCGGCCGTCACTTCTGTGGCTTCCCCAGGAGCTCAACCCGTCGCTGCCTGCCGGGGCCGCCGCTGCCGCGCGGCTGCTGCTGTGGCTGTGTGCGCTCTATTGGACGCTGGACGTGGGCCTCTGCTTCCGCTCCGGCTTCGTCAGTGGCGCCCGCATGGTGCTGGACGCCCGGACGATTGCGGCGCGGTGCTCGGAGGAGGGAGGATGGGGAGGAGGAGGAGGAGGAGGAGGAGGAGGAGGAGGCGGAGGCGGAGGAGGAGGAGGAGCAGCGAACACATTTGCACTTTCGAAGCTCCGCGCGGTTCCTCTCGGATCGGGGCCGGGCCTCCCTTGGCGGCGCCCCTGGCGCGCTCCACGCGCCAGGGGGGGGTCCAGCGCAGGTCCAAAGAAAAACAGTGCGGACCTCCCAATTTCTGCCGTTGTTTCTTCCTCGAGGTACGCGCAGACGTGGCTGCCTTTTGATCTTGTCATGTCGGCCATCGACTGGGCCGAGGTTGCGCTCGGAGAAGACCCTGGCACGGCGCCCGCCGCCCTGGCCCTGGCGGTGAGGCTGCGGCGGCCCTTGCGGTTGCTGCGAGCTGCGAGGATTGGACGGAGCCTGGCGCTGCGCAGCGGCTTCCCTGCCTTCCGCGAGTGGGGCTCTCCCGTGCTTGCGCTCGCCTGGCTGGCCGTGAGCTGCCACACCGCGGCTGGGGCTTGGCTCTTCCTGGGGGCTCGCGGGGGCGACTGGCTGGACGCCCACCTCGAGGGCGAGGCCACGTTTTCGGCCAAGCTGTCCGCCTCCACGCACTGGGCTATCTCTCGGCTGCACGGCTCTGGGCAGCTCCTGCCTAGGACCGCCGGGGAGCAGGCCAGGCCGCCTGCGACGCGATGCGGTGCGACTCGATTCGCCAGCCGGGGCCGCGATTCCGATTCGATGTCGCTCGGTCCGTTTCACCAGCATCGGCCGGTGCCAGCCAGAGCCTGTCACGGCGAGCCGATTCCGATCCGATTCGGGGCGGTTCGCTGGCCGACCCGTTTCCGATCCGAGTCGATCTCTCGATTCGATCCAGCCCCAGACATGCGTCGTCCTGATTTCTTCAATGCGGGGTCCTCGTAAGTCCCGACCTTTTCCCCAGGACCGGCTCTTTCCTCCTGCTGAGCCGTTTCTTGACGGCCACGAGGCCCAGCGAGGGCCCCCCGAGGCCGAAAACGGCCAAAGCCTTCTTGGTCCGGATTCTGTTTGCGACTCAGCCACGCCCGGGTCCAGCTCGTGCCTGGCAGGCCCTGAGCTCCGTGTGGCTGCTGCTGGCCTTGCTGTCGGTGTCGGCCTTCCTGGCCACCCTCACCGCCGGCGCGACGAGGCGCTGCCTCCTGGCCGCGGAGGCCTCGGACCAGCGTGCGGCCCTGTGCACCTTCCTCGCGCGCCACGAAGTGGGGCCTCGGGCGCAGGTGCTGCTGAAGGTCCACCTCGAGGCTCGGGGTGTCCCAACATGTTTTTCCCAGACACGATCGCGTGGTAAAAAAAAACAGGACGGGCGGTGGTTCGCTATGTTCGGCCCCGGGGGGCCCTCGTCGGGCCTCGGGGCCGTCCGAACACGACTCGGGAGGACAGACCCGGCCCCAGGGAAAGGGTCGGGACTTCCGGGGACGCCGTCCTGAGAAATTAGTCAGGACGTCGCATGCCTGGGGTATAGCCTTGACCACCAGAAAGAACTTCGAGCGTCGAGAAAGTACCGAAGCTCGAGGCTTCCCACGTGTCGGGCCCTGGGAGGCGATCCTCGTCCGACGACACCGTTTCGATACCTGCCTTGGTGCTCGAAAGTATCTCTGGAGTGTGGTCCATACCCAGAGATCCGATGTAGTGATTTGTTCAATGCGCGGCCCCCTGAAGCCTCGATCCACTCCCCAGGTCCAGATTTTCGTCGTGTGTCGTTTTCTGACGGTCCTGGGGCCCGGCGACGGCCCCTAGAGGCCGAAAATAGCGAAAAAACATCCGCCATGATCTTTTCAATGCGCTGGATCTTTGGGTAAGCGCGAGGGGAGCAGCAGAACTCCACCCTGACTCCAGATTCGTCCTACTTTGGGGAAATTCGTAAATAGGGCTTGGAATTTCCGCCTTGCTTTTCAGGCCCCGCTGATGCCAATTTCCGCCCTACTTTTCTGTTGCTGTTTCCGCCCTGCTCCTGTGGACTTCCGCCCCACTGTATGTTGGGTGCAGAAATGTCCGCCCTACCTTTTCGGCCCCTCATGGGTGGATTTCCGACGCAATTTTCAGTTGGAAAAGAAGCCAAAGTAGGGCGGATCTGGAGTCGGGGCAGGCCTGGACCCGGCTCCGGGCGAGGCAGGAGGGCGAGCGGCGGCTCCTGGAGGCGCTGCCCGCGCCCCTGCGCGCGGCGGCGCTGTGGGAGGCGCGCGGCCCGGCCCTCCTGGGGCACCACCTCCTGCGGGCCCTGGCGGGCGCCTCCCCGCCCTGCGCCCGGGAGCTGGCCGGCGGCATGCAGGCGCTTCCGGGGGGGCCCCGCTGAAACGACGCAAAGATCGGGAAAAAAATCGGATCGGGATAACTCGAAATCTCGAAGAATCGGCGGGGTTGGAGGATGTATTGGGCGCCGCGGCCGCTCCAGAGCGTTCCGGAACGCTCTGAGAGCGCTCCGGAACGCTCTGGAGCGATTTATCCCGATCCTAGCCCTGTTTTACCCGCGGAGATTTAGAATCAGAGCTCCGAATCATCAGGAGCGAACTCGGGTTCGATTTTCGGGATTACCGACCCCGAGTTGCCCCGGAGCCGACTTATACCCCGGATAATTCGGGCGTCCAGAGCCCCAAATCATCGGGGGGTATCTCGGGTCAGGGCTAGCCCGGGTTGTTTTTTCGGGGATCCAAGCCCGAATCACCCCGGACCCGAGTTACCCCGGATAGTTCGGGCGCCCAATAGAAGGGGGGGGCGGCATGCAGGCGCTTCGGGGGGGGGCCCGCGGAGATCTAGATCAGGAGGGAACAAAACACACAGACACAAGTCATCGTCGGTTCCGAAGAAAATATGGGAAAATATGGGAAGTGGGGGGGAAGACAAAAATCCAGAAACTAATGGACAAATATGGGGAATCCTTCTGTTTGTGTGTATGTATTTGTGTGTCCGTGGGCCCCTTCAATAGAGGAGGGGGGCTGGTCCTCCCGAGGCGGGGCGCGGGAGCAGCGCGAGCTCTGGATGCTCGCGCTATTCCTGCCTCCGGGAGCCGTGCGGGGGGGGGGGGGGGGGGGGGCGACGTGCCCGGGCAGGCGCGCGTCGTGACCGAGAGCCGGGCAGGCGGTGTTTGGCCGTGTTATCGGCCCTTGGGAGGACCGTCGACGGACAGCGTGAGGAGGAAACGTCGGTGCAGGGGAGTGGGTCGAGACCTCTGGGGGTCGATGCCATGAAAGAATCATGAAATTGGGGGTCTGGGAACCCCACCTCTGCCCTCCTCCTCCTCCTCTCCTCCTCCTCCTCCTCCTCCTCCTCCTCCTCCTCCTCCTCCTCCTCCTCCTCCTCCTCCTCCTCCTCCTCCTCCTCCTCTCATCCCTCCCACTCCGGAAACAGCGGGAGCGGGTCCAAGAGGAGGAAAGGAGGCTGTCCCACCCTCCCAGACATGCGACGCCCTGGTTTTTCCGAGGCGGGGGCCCCGGGAGTCCTGACCCTTCCCCCAGACCGGTTTTTTACCTCCCGAGCCGTTTCTTGACGGCCCCGAGGCCCAGCGAGGGCCCCCCGAGGACGAAAGCGGCCAAAGATTCCCCGCCCCGTTTTTGTCCGACGCGATCTTGTCTAGGCTTCTACCCCCCTCCTCCCCCCGACAGGTGGAGGGAGCCCTCGCCGGCGATGTCCTGTTCCAGGCGGGCAAGGGCGCAACCTGCAGTCCCAGAGCCCCGACGTCGTGTTTTTTTGACAACGTCGACTCCCAGAGGTCTGGACCCTTTCCTCGGGCCCGGTTTGTTACCCCGAGTCCTTTTTGACGGTCCTGAGGCCCAGGTGAGGGCCGGCGGAGGCTGAAAATAGCGAGAAGTTTCCCGTCGCGATTCTTCCACCACGCGCGGGGGTCTGGGGATGACGAGGAGGAGGAGGAGGAGGAGGAGGAGGAGGAGGAGAAGGAGGAGGATGGAGGAGGAGGAGGAAGGGGGAGGAGGAGGAGGAAGCCGAAAAGGAGGAGGAGGGGCGGGGGGTGAGGAGGAGGAGGAGGAGGAGGAGGAGGAGGAGGAGGAGGAGGAGGAGGAGGAGAGGAGGAGGAGGAGGAGAAGGAGGAGAGATGAGGAGGAGGATGAGGAGGCGGAGGAGGAGGAGGAGAGGAGGAGGGAGGAGAGGAGGCGGAGGAGGCACAGGAGGAGAGGAGGAGGAGGAGGAGGAGGAGGAGGAGGAGGAGGAGGAGGAGGAGGCGGAGGTGGGAGGAGGCAGGAGGAGGAGGAGGAGGAGGAGGAGGAGAGGAGGAGGAGGAGGTGAGGAGGGGGAGGAGGAGGAGGAGGAGGAGGAGGAGGAGGAGGAGGAGGAGGAGGAGAGGAGGAGGAAGGAGGAGGAGGAGGAGGAGGAGGAGGAGGAGGAGGAAGGGGAGGAGGAGGGAGGAGGAGGAGGAGGAGGAGGAGGAGGAGTAGGAGGAGTGAGAGGAGGAGGAGGAGGTGGAGGAGGAAGGAGGAGAAGAGAGGAGGAGAGGAAGGACGAGGAGGAGGAGGAGGAGGAGGTGGATGAGGGGGAGGAGGAGCGAGGAGTAGGAGGAGGAGGTGGAGGAGGAGGGAGGAGGAGGGAGGAGGAAGAGGAGGAGGAGGATGAGGAGGAGGAGGAGGAGGAGGAGGTAGGAGGAGGAGGAGGAGAGAGGAGGAGGAGGCGGAGGCAAGGACTAGGGAGATAGGAGGAAGGAGGCCCCCGAGGCCGAAAGTAACGAAAAGCCTCCCGTCGTGATGTCTTCACACCGCGAGGGGGTCTGGGGCTGCAGCAGTACACCGACCCCGGTCGGGCCGCGCCCGGGCCCCGGGCTCGGCATGCGCGGGCCCTCTCCTGGCCATGGCCGGGCGAGGCCCTGCGCACCGACCCTTGGGGCCCAGGCTCGGTGCTCAGGCCGTCGTCGTCGGCGTCTTCGCTGCAGCTGTCGCCGTCGCCGTCGCCGCCGCCGCCGCCGTTGCCGCCGCCGCCGCCGCCGTTGTCGCCGTCGTCGTCGCCGTCGTCGTCGTCGTCGTCATCGTCGCCGCCGTCGCCGCCGCCGCCGCCGTCGTCGTCGTCCGTCGCCGCCGCCGCCGTCGTCGCCGTCGTCGTCGTCGTCGTCGTCGTGGCCGTCGCCGCCGCCGCCGCCGCCGCCGCCGCCGCCGCCAGTGCGCACCGCCGGCGCCCCCGCGGCAGGCGGGCGAGGCGTGCGGGCGCGCTCGCCTCGCCCTCCACGGCCGGCTCGCGTACCGCCTCGGGCGGCCGCCCGAGGCGCCGGACGCGGCGCCGAGCTTGGAGTGCTGCCTGGCGGGCGGCGCGGCGCCGGCGGCCTCCGCCGCGGAGGTGGGCGAGGACAGCTCGGGGGTCGGGGAAGCCCTGACAGGATCGCGTCGCAATTAAAAAAACAGCAGCAATAATAACAACAACAACAACAACAACAACAACAACAACAATCAGTTGACCCTCATGCGCCATGCTTCCACATGTCACATGCGTCCTTCTGGGCACCACACCTCATCATGGGGGACTTTGTTGGCATGCGGGGTCCGATATTCTCTTACCCAGATCTCCCACCCAAGAAAGTATTGCCACCACCTCTTCCGCGGAACTTTGACATCCACAGCGCGGACGGCACATCGCCATCGCAATCGCCTTGCGCACGCCCCGCATCTCGGAGGAGGGGGAAGAGGACGAGGAGGGGAGGGAAGATGGGGGAGAGGAAGAGGGAGAGGAGGAGGATGAAGGAGGAGGAGGGGGATGAATGAGGAGTAGTTGTAGTAGCAGTACCTCCGAGGACGAGGTGGTTCTTACTCCTCGTTCGAACTGTTACGCAACCATCCTGCGGCCTCGGCGCGTGACCCTGGTCACGCCCCCAGGCGCTGCCGCTCCCGCGATCGCATCCTCCACGTGCCCCTTCCACACCCTCTCAAGGAATTCCTGCAGTCAATCCTTCGGCCCCCCGATCCTTGAAGTCCCTGAGAGTCATCCGTCCTTCTCCTTCTCCTCCTCCACACTATTCATGCTCTCCAGCAGTGTTAGTTATATAATAGTTGAGGTTCAACAAGGACTCTTGGAAGCCCCTAAAAGGCGACGCCAAAACGAGGGCCCCAGTTTTGAGTAAAAGGTGAGGAAGTATCAAACGGGGGCGACGAGGGAGGACGGAAGGGGAAGGGAGGGGAGGAGGGTGGCAGGAGGAGGGAGGAGACAAGGGGGACGACAAGGGAAAGGAGGACACGGGAGGAGGGGGGGAGGGAGAGAGGCAAGGAAAGAGGGCGGGAGAGGGAGGAGGGAGGAGGGGGGAGGAGGGGTGGAGCGAGAGAGAGAGAGAGAGAGAGAGAGATGAGAGAGAGGAGAGAGACGAGAGAGAGAGAGTGAGGGTGGAGAAGAGAGAGATGAGAGAGAGAAAGAACGAAGAAGAGAAAAAAAAGAGAAAGAGAGGGAGAGAGAGAGAGAGAGGAGGAGGAGGAAAGAGGGGGAAGGAGTGGGGAGGACGACGAGGCGGAGGAGGAGTAAGAGAAGGGCGAAAAGAGGGGGAGGAACGAACACGAAGAGGAGGAGGAGGAGGAAGAGGAAAAGAGGAGGGGGAGGAGGAGAGGAGGAGGAGGAGGGAGGAGGAGGGAGGAGGATGGATAGGAGGAGGAGGAGGAGGAGGAGGAGGAGGAGGAGGAGGAGCATGAGGAAGGAGGAAGGTTGAAAGGACGGAGGACGAGAGGAGACGGAGGAGGTGAGGAGGAGGTAGGGAAGGACGAGGAGGAGAGGGAGGAGGAGGGGAGGAGAAGGGGGAGGGCGGAGGAGGGAGGAAAGAGGGGCGGAGAATTCGGGAGGAGGGAGGGACGGAGACGAGGAGGGCCGTGAGGAGGAAAAGGAGGAAGAGAGGGAGGGGGGAGGAGGGAGGAGGACGGGATGATGATGATGATGATGATGATGATGATGATGATGATGATGATGATGATGATGCATGATGATGATGATGAGGAGGAGGAGGAGGAGGAGGAGGAGGTAGGAGGAGGAGGAGGAGGAGGGAGGAGGAGGAGGAGGAGGAGGAGGAGGAGGAGGGTTGGGGGGAGGATGGAGAAAGAGGAAGATGAGGAGAGAGGAGGAGGAGGAGTGAGGGAGGAGGAGGAGGAGGAAGAGGAGGAGGAGGAGAAAAGGGCGCCAATCCAGCGAAAAACGGGAGGAAAGTCTATGGCGGGAGCTCTGGTTTTGTCGGGGCGGGGGGGGGGGGGCTGTCGGCGGCGAGCGAGAGCGCCGCCTTGAGTAAAAAAGGGAGGAGGTCTCGAGCGGGAACATTGTTGTTGCTGGGGGGGCGGCGCCCATCAGAGAAAGAGTAGCGCGCCTACCGGAGGAAGTCTCGAGCGGGAAAGCTGGTTTTGTTGAGACGGCTGCATTCGGCCGCGAGCAAGAGCACCGATCCTGAGTAAAAAAAGAGGAAGACTCGAACGGGAGCGTTGTTGTTGTTGGGGGGCAGGTTTTGGCGGTCCCCCAAGCCGCTTGAGAGCGAACTTCATTTTCAATGAAAGTGCAGCCGACGCCTCGGCGAGAGCGCAAGGGCGCCTGTAAGGGGTCAATCAGTAATAATTGTTTCGCTATTAACATTCAACAGCAGCAACAATAACAGCAACAACAGCAGCAACAACCATAGCAACAGCAGCAACAATAACAGCAGCAACAACAGCAGCAGCAACAACAACAGCGGGAGGTTTTTTCCCCCCCGTTTTTGCCCTCGGGGGGCCTTCGCCGGGCCTTGGGGCCGTCAAGAAACTGTTCAGGAGGAAGGACCGGTCCCGGGGAGAGGGTCGGGACTTCCAGGGACCCCGTGTCGAAAATATGCGGGCGTCGCATGTCTGGGAGCGTAGGACTCAAATGCGCTGGAAGTCGGTTTTGCCGACGCCTGTTGGCGAGCGCGTCCTGCATTTTGACGGTCCAGTTTTCGTGGGAGGTTTGCAGCGGGAGCTCGCGCCAAATTTCAAGTTGGTCCTCGCGCCGATGTGCATGATGCCCCGGCAGGCCCACCCGAGCGAACCCCCACCACAAGCTAGCCCAGACATGCGAGGTCCTGATTTTTCCAATGCGGGGTCCTTGGAAGTCCCGACCCTTTCCCCGGGGCTGGCTTTTCCTCCTGAGCCGTTTCTTGACGGCCCCGAGGCCCAGCGAGGGCCCGCAGGGGCCGAAAAGAGCCAAAAACTTCCCGCTCCCCGATTTTTTAACTACGCGATTTTGTCTGGGGCCAGGGGAGCTGGCCGCTACCCCCCCCGGAACTGGCGGCACTCCGTGCCGGGCGCGTTCTATCGGCGCTGCATCGCCGACGCGGCGCGATCCTCCGACCCCATCTACGAACGAGCGCGCTCGTGGCACACTTCTCACTAAAACGGGGGCCCCAGTTTCAAGCTGCCCCCCACCTCCCTTGGAGAAGGGGGGGGGACTTCCGAAACTGCCCCCCCCTCCCTTCATTTTGTGGGCATGTTTTCGTTGGAGGGGCCCCAGCTGAAGAGGGTTGGGCTTGGAAGCTACCCCCCTCCCCCCCCTTTTCGGGGCCCGGGGTCAGCCAGGGTTCTCCTTTCAAAAGGGGAGCGGGGGGGGGGCTTCCGCAACTAGTCCCCCCTTGTCATTTTCTTTGGATTTTGTAGCTGGGGGGTCCCTGGCTGAAGGGGGGGGACCTTGGAAGCTGCCCCCAGTTCTTTTTCGGGGCCCGGGCTTAGCCCAGGCTCCCCATTCCAAAGGGTGGGGAGTTTCCGAAGCTACTCCCCCTTCCCTCCTTCTGTTGGCTTTTCCAGCTGGAGGGCCCTGGCTGAAGGGGAGGCTTCGAAGCTACTTTTCTTTTTTGATTTTCGGCGCCTCGTTGATTTTCAGAGTAATCGTGGTTTTCGGCGTTTTTTTAGTGTTCGGCGCCTCTTTGGTATTCGGCGCCCTTTGAGCCTTTGGCGCTCCTTTGGTTTTCGGCGCTCCGGTTTTCGGCGTTCTTTTGGTTTTCGGTGTTTTTGTGTTTTTCGGTGCCCCGTTGGTTTTCGACGCCCATTTTGGTTTTCTGCGCACTCTTTGGTTTTCGGCACGTTGTTGGTCGTCGGCGCCCTTTTGGGTTCCAGCGCCCCTTTGGTTTTCTGCACGCTCTTGGTTTTCGGAGCCCTTTTGATCTTTCGGCGCCTTTTTCGTTTTCGGCGCGTTTCGTTTTTTCGGCGCCCTTTTGGTTTTCGGCGCTCTGCTGATTTTTCGGCGCCCCTTTGGTTTTCGGCGCCTCTTCGGTTTTTTGTTCCATTTTCGATGTTCGGCGCTCCCGCGGTTTTCGGCACTCCTTTGGTTTCTGGCGTTTTTTTGTTTTCGGCGCATGACCCGTCTTCGGAGCTTCTGTTGTTCTTGGCGCCCCTTTCGTTTCTGGCGCCTTTTTGGTTATCGGCGCCCCTTTGGGTTTGGGCGTCCTTCGGCTTTCGGCGCACCTTTGGCTTTTGACGCCCTTTGGTCGTCGACGCCCGTTTGGTTATCGGCGCGTCTTTGGTTTTTCGGCGCCCTTTTGGGTTTCGGCGCTCTGTTGGTTTTCGGCGCCCCTCTGGTTTTCGGTGCCCCTTTGGTTGTCGGCGCTCCTGCGGTTTTCGGCGCTCCTGCGGTGTTCGGCACCTTTTGGTTTTCGGCGCCCTTCTTGTTTTTGGCGCCCTGCCCGTCTTTGGGGCTTCTGTTGTTTTCGGCGCCCCTTTCGTTTTGGCGCCCTTTCGGCTATCGGCGCCTCTTTGGTTTTGGGCGCCCTGTTGGTTTTCGGAACATCGTTGGTTTTCGGCGCCCCTTTGGTTTTCGGCGCTCCTGTTGGTTTTCGCCACCATCGGGTTCTCGGCGAACCTTTGGCTTGGTTTGGTTTTCGGTGCCCTTCAGGTTTTCGGCGCCTTTTTTAGGTTTCCGGCGCATCAGTGATTTTCGGCGCCTTTTTTGTGTTCGGCGTTTTTGTGGTTTCTGTCAGCCTTGTACTTTTCTGCGCCCCCTTGGTTTTCGGCGCCCCTTTTGGTTCTCGGCGCTTTTTCTGTTTTTGGCGCTGCTTTGGTTCTCGGCGCCTAGGTGGTTTTCAGCGCCCCTTTGTTTTGTCGGCGCTCCTTGGTTTTCGGTGCCCCTTTGGTTTTCGACGCCCCTTTAGTTGTCGGCACCGTTTCGGTTTTCGGTGCCCTCGTGGTGTTTGGCGACCCTTTCGTTGTCGATGCCCTATTGATTTTCGGCGCCCCTTCTGTTTCCCGCGTCCTTTCTAAGTTCGGCGCCCCTTTGGTTTTGCCACCCTTTTGGGTTTCTGTGCGCCTTTGTTTCTTCTGCGCCTTTTTGGTTTTCGGCACTGCTCGGACTTTCGGTACATCTGCTGGATTTCGGCGCCTCTTTAGTTTTCGGCGCACAGCTGGTTTTCGGCGCCCCTTTTGGCTTTCGGCGCCTCGTTGGTTTTCGGCGTTCGTTGGGTTTTCGGCGCCTTATGGTTTTCGCCGCACCGTTGCTTTTCGGCGCTCTTTTTGGTTTCCAGCTTTTGGTTTTCGGTTCCCGTCTGGTTGTCGGCGCCCTTTGAGTGTTCGGCGCCCCTCTGATTTTCGGCGCTATTTTGGTTGCCGGCGCCCCTTTGGCTTTTGCCGCCCTTTTGGGTTCCTGTGCCCTTTGGTTTTCAGGGCTCTTGTGGTTTTCGGCGCCTCTTTGGTTTTCGGCGCCATTTTTTGGTTGTCGGCGCCTCTTTGGTTTTCGGCGCCCCGCTGGTTTTTCGAGACTTCTCGGGTTTTCGGCGCTGCTTTGCTTTTCTGCGTTCGTTGGGTTTTTCGGCGCCTTTTGGTTTTCGCCGCGCCGTTGATTTTCGGCGCTCTTCTGGTTTTTGGCTTTCCTTTTTGGTTTTCGGCAACCGTTTGGTTGTCGGCGCCCTTTGAGTGTTCGGCGCCCCTCTGATTTTCAGCACTCCTGTGGTTTTCGGCGCCCCTTTGGTCTTTGCCGACCTTTTAGGTTTCTGTGCCCTTTGGTTTTCGACGCTCTTTTGGTTTTCAGCGCCTCTTTGGTTTTCGGCGCACAGCTGGCTTTCCAAGCCTTATCGGGTTTTCCGCGCCTCTTTGCTTTTCTGCGTTCGTTGGGTTTTCGGCGCCTTTTGGTTTTCGCCGCCCCGTTGATTTTCGGCGCTCTTCTGGTTTTTGGCTTTCCTTTTTGGTTTTCGGCAATCGTTTGGTTGTCGGCGCCCTTTGAGTGTTCGGCGCCCCTTTGGTTTTCGGCGCTCCTTTGATTTTCGGCGCCTCTTTGGTTTTCGGTGGCCTCTGGGTTTTCGGCACACCTTCTGTTTTCTGTGCCCTTTCGGTTTTCGGCATTCCTTCGGTTTTCGGCGCGCCTTTGGTTTTCACACCCTTTCGGTTTCTGGTGGCTCTTTGGTTTTCGGCGATCTGTTGGTTTTCGGCGCCCTTTGGTCTTCGGCGTTCCTTCCTTTAGCCAAGGGGGGGTGGGGCTTCCAAGCCTCCGCCCTCCTTTAGCCCAGAAGGGGGGGAGGGGGGGGGCTTCCGGCAGGGAGGGTTCAAAGGTGAGGATGGTAGCTAAGCCCCCCCCCTTTTGGAAGGGGAGGTGGGAGGGGGGTGTACTGAAGGTTCGCGTCGTGTCGACCAGCGGCCACCCCTCCGTGGGCGTTCAAGGTTGAACGTCACCGGCGACCCAGAATCGGTCGACGTTGAACGGCTTGACGTCTCGGAAACGGTCGATCGTTCAAGGTTGAACGATCCCCGCGGTGTCAGGAACCAACGCCGAAGTCGACACGACAGGAACCTGCCCTATAGGGCCAGGAGGAGGAGGAGGAGGAGGAAGAGGAGGAGGAAGAGGAGTACACTGTAGCCGAGCTTGAGGACCTAGCGCCGGGGTCCTCACGACGCGAGGCTGCCGTAGCTTCCGAGGGGCGGGAACGAAAGGAGCGGGGGGGGGCTCCCGCAGGGGAGGCCCCAGGGGGGGGGGGGGGGAAGCGGGGCCCCCCTCCCTCCCTCTCCCTCCTCCTCCGCCTCCCTCCTCCTCCTCCTCCTCCTCCTCCTCCTCCTCCTCCTCCTCGTTCTCCTCCTCCTCCTCCTCCTCCTCCTCCTCCTCCTCCTCCTCCTCCTCCTCTCCCGTTTGGACAGGGAGGCGGGGGGGGAAGCTTCGGGAGCGCGAAAGGGAGGGGAGGGGATGATTTTCGAGGGGCGGACAGCAAGGAAGGAGGGGGGGGGGGCTTCGGGCAGGGGAGGTCCGAGGGAGGGTTGGGGGGGGCTACGCCCCCCCAAAGGCCCAAGGGAGGACCCCAGCCCCCCCCCCCCCTCCCCCCCCCCCCCCCCCCCCCCCCCCCCACCCCCCCCCCTCCCCACCCCCCACCCCCCCCCCTCCCCCCCCCCCCCCCCCCCCCCCCCCCCCCCCCCCCCCCCCCTTGGGAGTGTACCGCGGGCGCGCCCGCTCCCATCCACTCGGACTCTAGTCCCAGACCCCCGACGTCATGATTTTTTCAACGTCGACCCGCAGAGGTCTCGACCCCCTTCCCTGGGACCGGATTTTCATCCTGAGTCGTTTGTTGACGCTTCCGAGGCCCGGCGAGGGCTCCCAAAGTTTGAAAATAGCGATAAACCTCCCGTCGTGACTTTTTCACAACGCGAGGGGGTCTGGGGTTGCGAGGCCTCCGGAGGAGCTGCTGGAGCGCGGGACTCTCGTCAGCGAGGCGGCCCTGTGGGTGGAGTGGGCGACGCACGGCGCGCTGCTGGCGGTCCCTCCGAGGAGGGCCAGCGGAGCCCTCGGCAGCTGGCCCTGGGGGGGACCTCCGCGTCGACACGGCTGGACGCCGCTCGAGAAACTGGTGCGTTCCCAGACCCCCTCGTGAAAAATCACGACAGTTCTCTAGTGTTTTCGGCCTCGTCAAAAAAACGGTTCAGGACGGAAAGCCAATGCCGGGGAAGGGTTCCAGACCTCTGGGGGTCGACGTTGTGAAAAAATCACGGCGTCGGGGGTCTGCGTTTGGACCTTCAGGTCGGGCCCAGGCGCCGATTTTTGGGTTGCAGGTGTCTCAACGCGCCACCCTCCGAGGTCACGGAGGCCGAGCTGCTCTGGACCTCAACGGCGGAAAGCGTACCGATGCCGTCGCTCTTGCCTCGCTTCTGTCCTGTTGGGCCTCCCAGGAGGCCCTCGTCGCCAGGGCTGGATTCGATTTGGGTTCCTGGTCAGAACGCCCCCCCCCGGAGAGGTCCGCCGGCGAGTAACGGTAAGGGTACTTCTTGGTTTCCACAGGACCGACGCCGAGCAGATGGCGCCCTTGCTGCGCAGGCGCCCTTGAGAGGAAGAATCGCCCTCAACCGAAAACGACGCCCATGCACAAAGTTATGTTTGAAACCCCTCCAGGCCCCGCCCCGACGCAGCACTGTGCACACTTTTCCAGTCTTGAGGGCCAAACGCTTGTGTACTCTACCATTCGTGGGTCGAAGATCGACGACGCCTCGGGAGACGCCAACGCGGCACGGTGTGCACACGTCTTCCGCGGTCAGAAGCATAAGTTCACGGGGGTCCGCGCAGACTAGTAGTAGTAGTCGTAGTAGTAGTAGTAGTAG
>CAUYUJ010019604.1:100333-124675 GCA_963575745.1 Prorocentrum cordatum
ACTACTACTACGAAATACGAGTACTTATTAGTAGTTTGTCCCACTACTACTACTACCACTACTACTACAACTACTACACTAACTTCTACTACTACTGCTACTACTACACGACTACGACTACTACTAATCACTACTACTACTACTACTACTTCCCCTGGTGCCTGCGCTACTACTACAACTACTGCTACTACAACTACGACTCCTACATACTACTACTACTAGCTACTACTTACTACTGTAACAACTATACTACTTACGACTACTACTGCTTCACTACAACTACTACGTAGTACTACTACTACTACTACTACTACTATTTAATACTACTACTACTACTACTACTACTACTACGTCAATTACTGCTACTACTACTGACTACTACTACTACTACTAACTACTACTACTACTACGAACTACTTCTACTACACTGTTACTACTACTCCGATTACTAACTAGTGCGTCAAGTACGGCCACTACTACTACTATACTTCTACTACTACTACTACTACTACTACTACTACTACTACTACTACTACTACTACTACTACTACTACTACTACTACTACTACTACTACTACTACGACGACTACGACGACTACGACGACTACTACTACTACTACTACTACTACTACTACTACTACTACTACTACTACTACTATTTCAGAGCCTTCGACCCCATCTTTCTGCATGATTTGTCGGGCCGGATCGATCCGTGAGGGTCCAGGGGCCCGCAATTGAGCGAGAACGCCGGTTGGGAAAGAGTTGCAACACCAGGATCTTATGGTCGTGGCGATTCCCTCTTGTGATCAGGTACCCTGGCGCGCACGCCCTGGTGGCGTGCTACGCTAACTGGTTCGCCAGGCGTGGCGGCTTCGCGACGGATCTCTTCGTGCCACCGCCGGAGTGGCGCGAGCAGGTCGCGGCCGGTGCTGGCTTCTGAGGTTTTTTTTTCCGCAGTGGTATGTGCAACGTAGGGTAGTTGTCGAGGGAAGAAGCACGATGACCATGACCAAGACCCTCAGATCCTGGCGTCCTCCTCCTCCTCCTCCTTCTCCTCCTCCCCCTCCTCCTCCTACTCCTCCTCCTCCTCCTCCTCCCCTCCTCCTCCTCCTCCTCCTCCGCCTCCTCCCCTCCTCCTCCTCCTCCTCCTCCTCCCCCTCCCTCCCCCCTCCTCCTCCTCCTCCTCCTCTTCCTTCCTCCTCATCCTCCTCCTCCTCTCCTCCTCCTCCTCCTCCTCCTCCTCCTCCTCCTCCTCCTCCTCCTCCTCCTCCTCCTCCCCCTCCTCCTCCCCCTCCGCCTCCTCCTCCTCGTCCGAGGACACCCCTGAGATCCTGGCGCCTCCATTTGTTCGAGCCAGGCGCTTTCGCCTCTTTTCGAGCCCCAGGAGCCTCACATATCGGTCCGGCTCGAAGAATGACGCAGAAAGGAGGGGTCCAGGGCTCCGGGTGGGATTGTTGCGGTGTTGCACGTTTCTCTCCGCGTCGGGTCTCGGGGGATGTCGCAGGACCTCGTCAACGCCGATCTCGGTCGTGATTCGCGCCTGCCGTCGCCGATTTGCCATGATGATCCACGAGTTGTCGACGACCCCGATGGACGACGGCCAAGATCGGCACCAGCGTGTCCGCGTCCAGTCTTGGTCATGGTCCCCGCCTGCTCCTTCCAGGATCGCGCAAATTCGCTCTACTCCGCCACGCGCAGAGGGGGGTGGGGGGAGGGGGGAGGGCGTCTTAGAGGCCCCCCTGCTTCTTAGAAGGCGCGGGCCTCATCTGTAGATGTGAGGCCGGCGCCTTCTAAGCAGCAGCCTGTTTCTAAGAAGCCTTCCCCCCTCTCAAGCAGTGGCGAAGCGTCCCGGCGTGCCTATAGCCCCACCAAACAATGTTCTAAGAACCGTTTGTTGTTCCCACGAAATGTTATTAGAACATTTCTGGCCGGGGCTGTCTTGTTCTAACACGTCGGGTTCATGTTCTAAGAACCTTGTTTTTGTTCTCAGAACATTAAGAGCATTTCGAGGTATGACTATAGGAATGCCGGGACGGTCGGTCCCTGCTCAACCCTCCCTCCACCCCCGTGTGCGCGCCGCCGATTTCCCTTCTTTGGCCTCCGCAGATAGCGTGGGAGCCCGTGGCGGCCCTCAATGGAAGGGCACCGCTGGCACTGAGAAAACATCGAGCTCACGCGAGCTCACTCGAGCACCAGCCTCCTTCTAAGAAGCCTTGCCCCTTCCCCCTTGTCTACAGATGTAGGGCTGGCGCCTTCCAAGAACCAGCCTCCTTCTAAGAAGCCCTCCCCCCTCCCTCCACCCCCGTGTGCGCGCCGCCGATTTCCCTTCTTTGGCCTCCGCAGATAGCGTGGGAGCCCGTGGCGGCCCTCAATGGACGGGCACCGCTGGCACTGAGAAAGCATCGAGCTCACGCGGGCGTTTCGCGTCAAGTCGGGCCTGTCCCCCATACAAGGGGATTTTCGACGAAAAATAAAAGGTACCCCAACAACAGTCTAACATTTTAGTCTGGGGACTATGTTTGGGGTATTTTTTGATTTGTTGGGGGGTATTTTTGGGGTATGTTTAATTTGTCGTCGAAAATCCCCCTGTAGGGGGACACGCCCGACATAAGTGCCTTCCTATCGGGCATTCGGGGAGCGCCGAACGCGTTGCCACCAAGGGAAGAAACACAATGCGCTCGACACCGTGATCGGGTGGTCCGACATGGTCTGCGGGCTGCTTGGACAGCCTCTTCAGGTCCACAGAGGCTTTCGAACAGTCGCGCCGGCGGTCCTGATGAGAGGATCTGGGAAGTCTTGAGGCAGCATCGGTCGGGGCTATCTCCTTGGAGCCACTTTCGGGCGGTCTTCCCACGAGAACCTCCCAGAAGTGCTCCAGAGGCCGAACGAAGTCGTTTGCCTGAGCTGTTGGGCTGGTTCCCGCGGTCTCGCCTTCGGCAGTCTAAGAAGGCCCACGCTGCCGCTGCCGCCAAGATGGCTTCAAGACTGCCCAAGAGGCCCCCCAGACCCCCGACGCCGTGATTTTTTTCACAACGTCGACCCCCCCCGAGGTCTGGACCTCTTCCCCAGGACCGGTTTTCCATCCTGAGTCGTTATATGAGGGTCCCGAGGCCCGGCAAGGGCCCTGGAGGCCGAAGACACGAAAAGCTTCTCGTCGTGTTTTTTTCGCAGCGCGAGGGGGTCCTCAAAGAACCCCAAGGTGGCCCCGAGACGGGCCCAGTACAGCCCCAAGTCGGGCCCGAGAGGGCCACAGGATAGTCCCCAAATGCTTTCCAGACGGCCGAGGGGGGCCCGATGCCGCTGACGAGGGCCTCAAGACGGCCCCGGAGGGTCTCAAGAGCACCCAAGAGACCACCAAGAGGCGTCAAAAGGACCCCCAAAGGTCCCTCCCCCTCCTCCCCCTTCCCCTCTTCCTCCTTCTCCTCCTCCTCCTCCTTCTCCTCCTCCTCCTCTTCCTCCTCGTCCTCCCCCCACACGCAATGCCGAGTCTTCTTCCTCCTCCTCCTCCTCCTCCTCCTCCTCCTCCTCCTCTTCCTCCTCTTCCTCCTCCTCCTCCTCGTCCGTCTCAAGAGGCTTCAAAAAGGTCCCAAAGAGGCCCCTATGATGGCGCCGAGTGGGACTCCTGAGACGCGAGGGCCGGAGGAGGAGGAGGAGACGGCCAACAGCTCCAAGAATTGCCACAGACCGCCCGCATGTGGCCCGAGAGGCCCCAGGATGCATTCGAGGCTCAAGATGCCCCAACACACCGTCCCAACACAGCCATGCGGCGGCCTCAGTAGCCGTGTTGGCTCGAGAGGCCGAGGCCTGGCGGCCCTGAGCTGCCTCGGGGTGCTCCCGCTCCGAGACGGAGGTTGTGTGTGGCTAGCGCCGTCCACTTCCGTCGGCCCATCCATGCCGGCAGCGTGCACGGCGGAGGCGCGCAAGAGCGTCTCCTTCGGCTCGCTGGCGGAGTGCTGCGCCCCTCCCTGCCCGAGGCAGGGGCCGTGCGTGGGCCCAACGCGGGCCACTTCCGTCGGCCCACCCACGACGGCGACGTGCACGGCCGAGGCGCGCAAGGGCGCCTCCTTCGACTCGCCGGCGGCGTACGGCACCCGTCGCTGCCCGGGCACCGCCGACGCCCGGGCGGGGCGCTGGCGGACCCAGCTCGACCACGAGGTCGACAGCGACGCGAGCACCGAGCTCTCGACGGGCGCGGGGGCCCAGGCGGAGGCCACCCCGGAGGAGGGCGCCCCGGGCGAGCAGCAGGATGCCGACGGCATCTCGCTGGCCGAGGTCGAGGCGTACGCCGACGAGCAGGCCATGCGGTTTGCCCCCCTGGTAGACATGCGGCGCGCGCGCCGCACGGCCACTGCCAGCATCGGCCGCGCGAAGCAGGTGGACGACGTCATGTTCCAGATGACAGCTTCTCGCCTGTGGCAGCGCCGTGAGTCCGCGGATAAGGAGTGACCAGGTTGAAGAGGAGGAGGAGGAGGAGGAGGAGGAGGAGGAGGAGGAGAAATGAGGAGAGGAGGAGGAGGAGGAGGAGAGGAGGGGGGAGAGGAGGAGGACCAGGAGGAGGAATGAGGAGGAGGAGGACGAGGAGGAGAAGGAGGAGGAGGAGGGAAGGGAGGATGGAGGAGAAGGAGGGAGGAGGGAGGAGAGAGAGGAGAGGAGGGAGGAGGAGGAGGAGGAGGAGGAGGAGGAGAGGAGGAGGAGGAGGAGGGAGGAGGAGGAGAATGGAAGGAATGGAGGAATTGGAGGAATGGAGGAATGGAGGAGGAATGAGGGAGGATGGAGGGATGGAGGAAGGAGGAGGGAGGAGGAGAGGAGGGGAGGAGGGGGAGGAGGAGGAGGAGGAGGAGGAGGAGGAGGAGGAGGGGAGGAGGAGGGGGTGAGGGAGGAGGGGGGGAGGGGGGGGTCAGAGCCGGGGGGGGAATGGGAGGTGCCAGCAAGGCAGCGGCTTGGGGGAGGGAGGCGAGGAGCGAGCTCCCTCCGCTCCTCCTCCCTCCTCCTCCCCCTCCTCCTCCTCCCCCTCCCCTCCCCCTCCCCCTCCTCCTCCTCCTCCCCCCCTCCCCCTCCTCCTCCTCCTCCTCCTCCTCCTGCTCCTCCTGCTCCTCCTCCTGCTCCTCCTCCGCCTGTTCCGATCGTGCCATTTGCCTCGTGCTGCCTGCGCTTCGGAGGCTGCAGACCCTGGAAGATTCCTTATCTGATGAGGGCGGCGGTGATGTCCATGGCCGATCCACGATTGGGGCGAGTAGACCAGGGGAGAGCAATACATGTATCCAGGGGCGCCGATGATCTATGTCCTCGACAAGGCTCCCAGGCGAATGCGTGTAATGCCCGCCCCTAGGCTATTCGCCCCTATCGTCGCCGCCGAATTGCTGCCGACGGACCGTGCTGGATGCTAGATTCAAGTCGGGCCTGTCCCTCTACAGGAGGAATATTCCAAAATAGTCAAAACATAGTCTGGGGACGATTTGTTGTCTTGACTATGTTTGACTATTCTTGAGCATTGTTTGACTATTCTGAATTTTTCGCCCTAAATCCACCTGTAGGAGGACATGCCCGACATAACGCTAGATCATATAATAAGGTGCGCCTCGTATGTGATGTCGCTGGCACGCTCACGTGTTGCAGCTGCGGCCATCGTTTTCTGGCTTTCCGCCTCTCACGTGTAAAAGCGGCGCATGCCTGACTCTATCCTTCAACGTGATTGGATGTTAGCCACGTTTTTTTTGTTTTTGCCACGAAATAGCCACGGCACTACATCAAGTTTAGCCACGAGTAGCCACGTTTAGACACGTTTGTTTGGACACGCCACTTTTTGTTTAGACATGTCCATATTTGTAGATACGTTTAGCCACTCGTAAGCCACGCCCAAGCGAGAACCATCCGCGGCTATTCCCGGCTAGAACTTGTAATATGAATCACTCTTGCACCGCGCTGAGGCGAGAGCAACGTCCCCGCTAAACGCGGCTAAAACAAATAGCCGCGTCTTCCAGGGATGGGGGTCGATTTTGTGAACAGATGCGGCGTTCCGCCGCCCGCTGCCAAGACGGCCCAGAACAACCCAGACATGATCGCGTTGTAAGAACATCAGGTCGGGATGGTTTTGGCCGTTTTCGGCCTAGGGGGGCCCTCGCCGGGCCTCGGGGCCGTCAAACAAAGATTCAGGACGAAAAGGGAACGGGGGATTGTGGAGTCCCTCGCCTTTCGGATGGTGTTTTCCCCTTTTCCTTCCCCTCCTCCTCTGTCGTCCTCTTCTCCTACACCTCCTCTTCCTCCTCCTCCTCCTCCTCCTCCTCCTCCTCCTTCTTCTCCTTCCCCCAAGAATCGAGGTTTTGCTTCTCCTGCACCCCCCCAAAAAAGCTCAGCGGCATCCGTTTGTTTTGGTTGGGGGGGGTGCAGGAGGGACTCTTCGCTATTCTCCGCGTTGCTCCGCTCTCCTCGTTCCTCTATCTCCCGCCTTCCTCCTCCTCCCTCCCCCAGAATCGAGCTTTTTGCTTCTCATGCGCCCCCACCCCCCCAAACAAAAAATCCGGAATGCCGCCTCTCTGTTTTTTTGTCTTTCCTTTTTTGAGGGGGGGGGGGTGCAGGAGAAGCAAACAGCTCGATTCTGCGGGAAGGAGGAGGAGGAGGAGGAGGAGGAGGAGGAGGAGAATTCGACGTGGCCCCCTCTGCCCTCACCTCTGGAAGGAGTCCGATTGAACGCCCCCGTAATGAGGGTTAACAGTGAAATCCTCCACAGGAGGATTCCGATCGAAACACTCCACAGAAGGATTGCTATTGAAATCCTCCACATGTTGTTTCCTATTGGAATCACCTGCAGAAGGATTGTTATTGAGATGCTTCCAAAGAAAGAACTCCCCCGTTGGCATTGTATTGGCATTGGTTTGGCAATGGTTTGACATTGTGCTTTGCAATGCGTTGGTATTGCGCTGGCACTTCGTAAGCATTGAGTTGGCGAGTCCTGATGGAACCCTCTACAGAAGGACTCCAGTTGAAACCTCCATACAAGAAGGACTCCTTTTCAAACCCTCCACAAAAAGGGTTCATGGTGAAATCCTCCACATGAGGATTCCATGCGAAGCCCTTCACTAAAGGATTCCTATTAAAATCTACCATCAAGGATTTCCCCAATTGGCACTGCTTTGGCAGTGGGTTGGGGTCGTCTTGGCATCACGCTGGCATTGTGTTGGCACTGCTTTGGCATTGCTCAGACATTGCTCTGCCGAGTCCTGATTTCCCCCTTCGCAGAAGTATTTCTATTGAAACCCTTCCCCAAAAAAGGGTTCCTATTGAAATCTGCCACAAAGGATTGCCCCTATTGGCATTGCAGTGGCATTGGATTTGGGATCGCCATGGCATTGGTTTTGCATTGTGTTGGCACTGCGTTGGCATTGCACTGGCGAGTCCTAATCGGACGCTCCACAGGAAAAGTCTTATTAATCCACCCCACCACAAGGATGCCCAGTGACCCCCACACGCACTAGAAGGGATCAAAATGAAATCCTCGACAGAAGGATTACATCCGCAGCCCCTTCACATAAGGATTCCTATCAAAATCCTCCGAACATGGGTTCGCAATGACATCATCTCAGACGGATTCTCATTGAAATACACAAAGAGAGGATGCCCCCAATTGGCATTGGTTGAACCTTGTGTTGGCATTGCGTTGGAAGTGCGCTGGCATTGCGCTGGGGAGTCCTAATGCCTGCCTTCGCAGAAGGATTCCCATTGCACCCCCCCGAAGGGTTCTCATTAAAATCCACCACACAGGGTTGCCCCCGTGGCATGGCAGTGGCATTGAATTGGGGTCGCCTTGGATGATTTGGCATTGCGTTGGAACTGATGTATCATTACGCTGGCATTGCGCTGGCGAGTCCTAATGCCTCCCTGCGCAAAAGGATTCTTATTGCAACCCTACACAACAAGGGTTTCGAATGAAATCTACCACGAAGGATTGCCCCCATTGGCATTGGATTGGGGCCGCCTTGGCATTGGTTTGGCATTGCGTTGGCACTGCTTTAGCATTGCGCTGGCGAGTCCGAATGCCTCCCTTCGCAGAAGGATTCTCAGCGAAACCATCCGCAAACAAAAAAGGGTTCCTTTCTGACATCTACCACAAAGGCTTGCCCCCAACGACATTGCATTGGCATCGGATTTGGGATCGCATTGGCATTGCGCTGGCATTGCGTTGGCACTGCTTTGGCATTGCGCTGGCGAGTTCCAATGCCTCCCTTCGCAGAAGGATTCCTAGTGCAACCCCCAGAAGGATTGTTATTGAAATCTACCACAAAGGCTTGCCCCCAGTGGCATGGCATTGGCATTGAATCGAGGTCGCCTTGGCATTGGTTTGGCATTGCTTCGGCACTGATTTAGCATTGCGCTGGCGAGTCCGAATGCCTCCCTTCGCAGAAGGATTCCTATTGCCCCCCCCCCGCAAAAAAAGGATTCCTTTTGAAATCTATCACGAAGGATCGCCCCCAACGACATTGCATTGGCATCGGATTTGAGATCGAATTGGCATTGCGCTGGCATTGCGCTGGCATTGTGTTAACACTGCCTGCTTTGGCATTGCGCAGACGAGTTCCTATGGCTCTCTCCGCGGTATCTATCTTGCACAGAAGATTTCTTCTTGAAATCCACCGAAAGAAAATAATCCCCAATTGGCATTGCATTGGCATTGGTCGGCAATGGATTGGTATCGCATCGGCATGGATAACGGTACAGCTTAAGGAAAGAGTGCGTTTATCCAATTTTAGAGAGAGGTCACATAAGGATAATGATGAAGAGAAGACTGCAAGCTCGTAAAGAAAAGAACCTCGGGAGCAACGAGGGACTCCACAATCCCCCAGCCTCGACGAAAAACCGGTCCCGGGGAAAGGGTCGGGACTTCCAGGGACCCCGCATTGAACAAATAAGGACGTCGCATGTTTGGGGATGGTCCGAGAGATCCCCTGGACCACGCAAGAGGCAACCAAGATGGCCCGTAAGTTACCTCGAGAGACCCCCAATACACGCCAGGGGACCCACCATACGGCTCCACAACGGCATCGTAAGACAGCCAAAACGGACCATCCAGCATGCGTCCAACAAGTTCCAAGACGTTTCAAAAACGGCTTGAAGCGGAGGGGGAGGTGGAACACCGAACCTCCGGCATGTGCCGAAAAGGTTCGAGATGCCCAAACATGGTTGAAGGCACATCTTGATGAGGAGGGCGCGGGGGAAGGGGAGGAGGAGGAGGAGGAGGTACCTTCAGGAGGGTCTTCGAACGCTCCAAGCATGGCCCAAGAGGGCCTGAAGAGTCTCCGACGAAAGTCCCCCTTGTAGCCCCAATCTACACAAACAGCACGAGCACTCACCCACTCCTTTTCCCAGTCTTCCCTTGCCACTTCTCCCTTCCACCTCTCTTCCCTCCTGTGCTGCTGCTCCTCCTCCTCCTCCTCCTCCTCCTCCCGTAGCCATTGTGGCTCAAGGCTCAAGATGGCACGCCATCGCGAGCCCAGCGTGGATACCGCTAGTCCGCGGCCAATCCCAACAGTCTTACAGCCACACCCAGGGACGAGCTGCCGTCCATTCCTGCGTTTTTTCCCGGCGTTGCAGGCCGCCTTTCATATTGCTGTGTGTCTCGTGAGGTTCGCACCGAGCATCCATATCGTCTCGCGCCCCGTGCCGAGCTTCCACACTCCCGCATCGAGCCCAGTGCCGTGCATCCATATCGCCTCATCGTGTGCCGTTCCGCTCCAGCCCAGAAGATTCAGTCAAGTACGCAGTGGTTTCGTAGAGGACCTGGCCAGTGGCGAGTCGTCGAACAGCATCCTCATACCACTTGCCTGTACTACGACATCATGTCCACCGCTTCCTCCGATCGGGACGACCTTTCCAACGGCTCCACGTCCCGCAGACGCCGAGACGACCGACGCCATCGTCGAGAATATTCTGCCGCGACGAACGTCGTTATGAGGACCGCCAGCATCGCAGAGAATAACCCCGCAGAGATGGCCGACGTGCTGCTCGCGAACTCCTCGAACACAGCGGCCACACAGGATTCGCCAGTCAAGGACCCGCAGGTTCTCCCCATGCGCAACCCCGTGCTGCAGGGCGGAGTACTGCACGCCTGCAACCGACCCCATCACGCAGGACAGCCAGATCGGGGGGAAGTGCAGCGCCCGAAGCCCCCGCCGTGGCCATGGAAGCGGACGCTAAGGCTCCACCTCCCGCTTCAGGTACCACCGACACATGGACCAACTCTCGTTATGTCGAACAACAGTTGGGCCCCGCAGCTGCCGCACAACTTGCACGGGACATCGAATTGGCTCCAACCTTTGCATCTCAACCCGACGCAGTACCAGCCACTCCAGTCGTTGGCCACGCTATTCTTGAATCCGATCACCCCCATCACTCACAACCAGAACGACACGGATCATTTCTTGGGATGCCCGAAGACTTGGATGTCGCTCTACGTGAACTCATGCAACGCCAAGGCGCTACTGCCGCTTCCCGCTTTCAAGCACAAGCTGGTCAGCTTGTCGCTGAATCCCGTGAAAGTGTCCGTCATCTCGCACAGCAACAGGTTTCCGCCATTGAGCGCCGAGTCGATGTATTTCGGGACGAAGTCGCTCGCACTCGCGGAGAACAAGACCGCCAAGTTGCTGAACATCAGCGCATATGGCAGAATATCGACCAGATGCGCGACACCCTGGCCCTCGCTGAAGCGCAGACTCCGATCGCGGACCTCAGCCGCCTCGCCGAGTGGGACCGCCAGCCTGATCCTACCCTCTTCTCCATGGGCTGCCAGCGCCTCATCGCGCCGAACGTTTTGCTCGACGACTTCCAGGAGTGGATCGCAGGAGTCAATCTACAATCGAACCATGTGGAGCTACTGGGAGATGGCGAACCTTCACGTCGCTTCGTTCTTCAAGTCAAAGGAGATAACGCAGTCGCAGTGCCCCGAGCCATGGTTCTCTCGCGCGCAATGCGCAACGCTGCTGGGCAATGGAAGCGCTTCTTTATCGACCGATTCCACGGGCCAGCCAGTCGACATCTACATCAATCCTGACAAGTCTCTCAAGCAGATCAGAACGGAAGTCCAGACCAAGAAGCTATTGCATGTCATGCAGGACCGCTATCCTCCGCATCGTTGAAGAGCCCCCCGCGCCGAAGGAGAGATACACTGCGACCCCGCGCCTATCATCTAGATCATCATCCGCGGCCAGAACGACCCCTCTATCCTCCAGTGGAACGAGCCTTCGACCACCAACAATACCAGTCCATCGGCCGCGGCAACATCCCCACCTCCTTCCAGGCGCAGTTCGCTGACGCGGAGGCAGCTACGTGGTGTTCCTAACCATCGCTGGGCCCCCCATGGCGATTTGGCGCTGCCACGGAGCCGACCACTATCGTCACGTGGAACGCTCGAGCTCTCATGCGCCACAAGGGCAGGCGTCGCCGCCGCAAACAATCTGCCCTGACTAAGTACATTAAACGTAAGTGCGTGATCGCGCTCCAGGAGGCCCATGGCTCTGAAGCTCTGCTCCGCACCCGGGTCGGCACGCAGCCGTGCCTCTACAAGGTCTACTTCCCAGCGTTCCCCAGCATCGGCGGCGGCGACACCACGGGAGGCGTCGCCACGCTTGTTCCGTGGCCCTCGCCGATGGAGCTGGAACAGCTCCAGCCACATCAGCTCCCGCTCTTCGACCGCGTCGAAACTGTTCCTGGACGCGCCCAGCAGCTCACGATCACGCGCGCCATCACGCAAGCCACCATGGTCATCATGAATGTCTGAGTGTCCACAACCACGATATCGCGATCGACGACCGCCGCCAGATCCAGCAGGCATGGGAGCTCAACCGTGTGTGGGCGGAGGCGAACTATCGCGCGCACATTGCGATCGGGGACTTCAATGTAGCCAGCCGCCCACCACAAAGCTTCTTCCAACCGCAACCGCAGGGGGCGCTCCTCGGTCTCGATAACAGCATGCGCCAACAGCAGCCGTTCTGGAGGGCCCTCTTTGACTCAGATTGAGACCGACCTTCCGACGCGCTTCAGCCGCTCGGACCACGCTGCCTCCACCATCGACCGGATATTCATCAGCCCCCCTTCTCGCGCCACGACCGAGCTCACCGTCGCTGCTTTCGCGCGACCGCCTCAGCGACCACGCGACCATCGCCTTCTCCATCGGGATCAAGCCACGCACCCCGCTCATCGACCAGGCCATCCACCCGTCGATCTTCCCCGACCCGAACGACACCGCCTACTTTCAGCAGCTGCCTGATGCCGCGAAGATCGACCACGTCTCCATAGACAGCCGATGGCGCATTCATAAGAGGCCCATGGCTGAAGCGGCGCAGTTGGCACGCGGGGATTGGGTTCGGATGACCACCGGTGACGCTAACAAGACGGGCCTTCCTGCTGGGAGCGCCCTCGCTGCCCGCTCCATATCCAGAACCATCTGGCGGCAAGATCTTCATCTCGCTCGCCGCGTCGCCACCGCCGCCGCCCTGGGCGCCGAGAACCTCTCGATCGACAACGGCACCGCCGCGCTCCGCGACCCCATCGCCTCTGCCTCCCAGGCCGCGCAGCTGCGCCGCGACTTCGAGGCCAGGCAACTCTCTCACGCCCAGCAGGCAGCTCAGCGCCCCCAGGGGCAAGGAGGAGCATTGCCACCAGAGAAGCTTCGGTCCATCACGCGGTCCTCCCAACGTTGGGCCCTCCTCTGGGCCCCCTGGAAACGTCGTCTCGCCATCCAGGGCATCAAGATCTCAGGCCCTGATGGGCCCAAGACCGCCAGAGGGAGTAGCTCCGTGGCTGCTGCTTTCCGCGCACACTGGCAGACCATCTTCGAGGCGAAGCATATCGACATTGCCAAGGCCACCGACTACATCCACACGCACATGCCGAAAGGCGACACCCTCGACATCGGGGCGCCCGCCAAGCTGCAGATCAAAGCCTTCCTGCGCAGGACTTCCCCCATCGGCTCCAGGGCCTGACTCCCTGCCATGCTCTGCCTGGCTTGCGCGCGACGCATCGCTCGACGTATATTCGTCCTCTGCTCGGGCCAGCACTACGCCCGCGATCTGACTGACTCCGACTTCGCCTTCCCGCCGAAGGGTGATAATGCACGGGGCGAGCTCGCCGCTGACAGGGCGCCCGAGAAAACGCGCCCCCCCTCGCTGAAGAACACGGACATCAAAGCTATCGTTGGCGCCGTTATTACATGGTCGAGTGCGCCGCGGCAGAGCGCGCGCATTCCGCCCAGCAGGGCGTCGTCCAGGGTCGCAACTCCACCAAGCACGCCGTCCGCTTCAACGCTGAGATGCGCCGTGCTGGATGGCCACCATCTTCGCCAGCTTTGTCTTTTCGGCGGCCCCCCCGTCGGCGGGGCGGGACTGGCTCTGCATCGCGCTCAGGCACTTCGGCCTCCCGCAGGGCATCCTCGACCTCTCCCAAGCCACGTGCTTCGCGCCCTCCGGCTGCGTCAAGATCGACGGCGCGCGCCACGACACATTCGCGGAAGGCTGCCCCGCATCAGGCTCTGCATGGGCGATAGCCATGGACCCCATAATCAGCCATATTGCGTCGTTTGTGGAAGACTCGAACGGCGCCCCGATCTTCGACGCTGGCAAAGTGGGCGATTGCGCTGACGACATTGGCCTGCTGACGTACTCGCTCGACACGCTGCGCCAAGTGACCGCCCCGTTTGCCGCCGCAGAAGAGCTTGCGCTCCTCTCTCTGAAACCGCGCAAGTGCTTTATCGCCCCTCTATGGTCTGCCGCGTCCCCAGCCACCATTGCCACCGCGAAAGCGCCCCTGGCCGAACTCGGACCTCCGCGGGGTGGCTTCTCGGTCGCAGGGCGAGCCATGTACCTGGGCACTTCTCGGCCCCGGGGCCTCGCTGGCCTGCGAATGGCTCGCTCCTGGGCAAAAATGGTGGCAGTGGGGTGATTTACTTCAGCTTGTGCAGAGTGGCAGCGACGCAACGGTTCGCTGATGCAATACATCAGCGCTGTCTACTCTGAGCTATGTTTCGCAGTCCTCCCCCCTCGATGCCTCCATCGCTCGCCGCGAACTGTATATTTCCCACTAAGTGGTTAGCATGCCACCGAACTCTTTTCGCAAGGTTGACCTGATCGCCATGGCGAGTTGGAGCCCGCCGCCTGTCATTCAATCCGCTCAAATTCTAGCTGTCGCTTCTGCTGCACGGTCTGCGGCAGTGACGCTTGCAGGCTCCTGGGAGATCTTCGCCGATCGCCCCGCTGAGCTGTCGTGGGAAGAAACATCGCTACAGAACGCTCCCCGCTAGCAGGCCGGCGCTTGGTCTCTACCATTATGGTCTTCCCAGACAGCCATCGTTTAGCACTACCGCTCTCTCATGTGCCACGAAGTTCAGTTGCCGTTCTCTGGCCGGTCGATTACTGCTGCCGCCCGCGCTGCCCACAATGAGCGAACCCGCCCCGTCGTGCCAAGTTCCAACGCATCTATTCAGTCCAGCTTCGCGACCAGTCTTTCAAGTCACCTTTCACGGTCACGCCTGCCAAGCGCCTCCTTGACTGGGGCCTTCAAGCGCCCCTGGCACCTGGAGAGGTACAGATGCGCTAGGAGGCACTGACCGACGCTCTCAAGCAATTGCGCCCGAGCTGGCGCTGGGCCACGTTCAAGACCCTCAGCGGTGGTCGGACTACCACGGCTAGAATGCACATCCTACAGCAGCGCAAGTGCGCGTTCGGATGCACGGACGCACCTGACCCATTCCCGCACTATTTTTTCTGCCCCGCCCTCTCGAGGTCTTTCTGGCTCTTTGATCTCCCCCTCATCTAATCAACGCTGACGGCATGAGGGTTGGGCCCTGCCGCAGCATATGCAGCTGACCCCACCAGCCCTATGTCTTTGCCGTCTACGGTCTCAAGGATCGTTCTGGCATTCCATATTTACAATAAGATAATATCCGCTTCCAGCGCGCGCACGGTGGCTGTCTCGCAAGCAGACCTGGTCGCCTCACGCCGGGCTGCTGTAGCATTACTATACAGGTAGAGGAGCTAGGCCAGAGCACGGCGGCTGAGACTAACTCTTTGCCCTCTTCTCGTTCGTGCTCGTACCCGCCTGCCCTCTTCGTTTCTCATGGGGCCCATACTCCTCCTCCTCCTCCTCCTCCTCCTCCTCCTCCTCCTCCTCCTCCTCCTCCCCTTCCTCCTTTATCTTCTCCTCCTTTTCCTCCTCCTCCTCCTCCTCTTCCTCCTCCTCCTCCTCCTCCTCCTCTGCCTCCTGCCGCCTGCCTCCTCCTCCACCTCCTCCTGCCCTCCCTCCCTCGCCCCGCCTCCCCGCACCCTCCCTCCTCCGTTCCCGCAGCTCGGCTGGAGGATAGCGCGGAGGCGGGGAGTGGCAGCGACAGGGGGGGACTGAATGCTACTCTTCAGTCGGGCCTGAGGAAGGTTTCAGGAAGGCCCTTTTTTCTACGAGGATTCTTCCAAACAGCCTTCCTGAGGAAAGATTTGGAAGGCTTCAAAGAAGATGTTTCAAACAAAACGCTTCTGAGGAGGAACATGTTTTAAGAGGATGCTTCCAACAAGCCTTCGCGAGGGAGGTTTTAGCCAGTCTTGCAGGAGGATTCACCCAACAAAAGGATCCTCTACAGGCGGAATATTCAAGAATAGTCGAACAAAACTAGTTCGGTAACGACTTTCTGTGTCCGCCGGATTATTTTCAACATAGCTTTGGAGTACGATTGTTTTCTTCCAAAACCCGCCTGTAGGAGGACATGCCCGACCGAATGCTACTCTGGAGTTCGTGGTTCACCCCTCGTCCCCCTGGGCAGTGACTCGAGTGGCGCCCTCGGCAGCGCAGCCGTTGGACTCCACGCCCGCGGTTCCCGTGCTGTCTCTCCAGGCGCGGCCCCTCGTGGGCGCGCCACGCTGGGCTGCAGGAGGCGCAGAAACCCCGAGCGTCCGCGGAGCGCGCGTGCTCCTCGTCCTCGTCCTCGTCCTCGACCTGAGGAGGAGGAGGAGGAGGAGGAGGAGGAGGAGGAGGAGGAGGAGGAGGAGGAGGAGGGAGGAGGAGGAGGAGGAGGAGGAGGAGGAGGAGGAGGAGGAGGAGGAGGAGGAGGAGGAGGAGGAGGAGGAGGAGGAGGAGGAGGAGGAGGAGGAGGAGGAGGAGGAGGAGGAAGGAGGAGGAGGAGGAGGAGGAGGAGGAGGAACAAGAGGAGGAGGAGGAGGAGGAGGAGGGAGGAGGAGGAGGAGAGGAGGTGCTGCTGCGTTCCGGAAGCGCGCATAGCGCAGGCGTCATGGCATCACCGTCGGGATCTCCTGTAGGACCAGGGGGGCGAAGAGTGGCATAGACGTGAACACTCGGAGATCCGCGCCGCGCGGATTTCTCGGATCGGCGCTGGACCCCCCTCCATGGCGCGCGGAGCGCGCCAGAGGCGGGGCCGGAGGAGCCGCCAGGGTTTCCCAGCGCCAATCCGAGAACTCCGCGCGGACCTCCGAGTTGTTATGTTTATGTCATTGTTTGTTCCCCTATGTCTGTCGCGCTCATCGTCGGGGTCGATGCTGGCACATTGCCGACTCGGCGGCAAGGTGTTCGTCGGATTGTGGAGCAACCACCGGCATAGCATATTTTCACTCATCGGTTTCGCGCAAATGCGCGCTATTGATGGACATTTGATCTTGGCCTGCGCTGGGGACTAACTTCCCATATTTAAACGGCATGGTCGTGGGAAGTAGTGTTGGCATGCTGGGTCAGGTTGTTGGCATGATTTTTCAGAACACGTGCCTCGGCAGTGCATTTTTGAGATCTAGAACTAATGTCAGTCTTTTCAAGTGTGTGCGTACGTCCTGGCACTTGTATGTAATTAGATACGAAGTTCTGCACCCTCGCAGCGCGTTCAACCGCCCGTCACATCTACGGATCCGCGCCCTCCTCGCGTTTGCCTGTGCTCCATCCCTCTTGCGCGTCTCGTTAGCGCAATCCTCTCCGTCCGAATTCGACGTGCACCTTGCAGCGAGTCTCTCGCTGGCTTGCAGCGCCTCGCCAGGTCTTGCCTCCTTGGCCTCGCCAGCAGTTCCGGGCTCGCGCTCCGCCGCGACGGAGGAGGTGCTTTCCAGCGTGCACGGGCATGCGCATGAGCGAGCGGCACGTCTTTCGGCTGCGCGCCAGGGGGGGGAGTGAGAGCGGGTATAGGGGGCCACATGCGAACCCTACCCCTACCCCCCACGATTTCTGAGGGGGAGGGTGGGGTTCACTTCGCTCGGGAGCTCCCGAACGAAGTGAACCCCACCCTCCACCTCAGAAATCGTGGTGGGTGGGGTAGGGGTAGGGTTCGCATGTGGCCCCCTAGGGTAGGCCTTCTCAGAAGGCAGCTTGGCTTCTCAGAGGACCCCCGCCGGGCCTTCTGGGAGGCCCTAAGCGGACTCGGGGGAGGCTCAGAGAGCTCCTTCGAAGGCTGGGGGACTCCTGAGCCTTCTGAGCAGGCCCGCCCCCTCTGCCTTCCCCCTGAGCTTGCCGTCAGGATGATGATGGTGACGATGACGATGACGATGACGATGATGATGATGATGATGATGATGATGATGATGATGATGATGATGATGATGATGATGATGATGATGATGATGATGGCGATGACGACGGTGATGATCATGGTGATGATGACGATGACGATGACGATGACGATGATGATGATGATGATGATGATGATGATGACGATGATGCTGCTGATGCTGATGATGGTGATGATGCTGGTGATGGTGATGATGATGCTGATTATTATTTATTTTTAATTTTATTATTATGAAAAGTAGTATCAATAGTATTATCATTTTTATTATTACTAATATTATTCTGATTATCATTATTATTATGAGTTCTATCATTATTATTATAATGATACTTATGATGATGATGATGATGATGATGATGATGATGATGATGATGATGATGATGATGATGATGATGATGATGATGATGATGATGATGATGATGATGATGATGGTGTTGATGTTGATGATGATGGTAATGGTAATGCGAATGGTGATTGTGATGGCGATGGCGAGGGTGATGGTGATGGTGATGATGAGGAGGAGGAGGACGAGGAGGAGGAGGATGAGGAGGAAGAGGAAGAGGAGGAGGAAGAGGAGGAGGAGAAGAAGGAGAAGAAGGAGGAGGAGGAGCAGGATAGGAGGAGGAGGAGGAAGAGAAGGAGGGGGTGGAGGAGGAGGAGGAGGAGGGGGAAGAGGAGGAAGAGGAGGAAGAGGAGGAGTGAGAAAGAAGGAGGAGTGGGGATAGGAAGAGGAGGAGGAGGAGGAGAAGAGAGAAAGAAGAAGGAGTTGGGATAGGAGGAGAAGGAGAAGGATGAGAAGAAGAAACATAATAATAATACGAATGATACTAATAATAATGCTAAGCATAATCATAATCATAATACGAATCATACTCATCATAATAATATTAATAATAATAGTAATCAGAAATAAAAGGAGAAGAAGGAAGAGGAGGAGGAGGAGGAGGAGGAGGAGGAGGGAGGAGGAGGCGAAGGAGGAGGAGGAGAGGAAGGAGGGAGGAGGAAGAAGAAGCGAGAAGGGGAGGAGGAGGAGGAGGAGGGAGGAAGGAGAGGAGGAGGCGGAGCAGGAGGAGAGAGAAGAAGAAGAAGAAACAACAACAAATCAGAAGAAGAAGGATGAGGAAGGGGAGGATCAGGAGCAGGAGGAGGAGGAGAAGCAGAATGGAGGAGGAGGAGTAGGAGGACGAGGAGGAGGAAGAGAATGAGGACGAGGACTAGGAGGAGGAGGCGGAGGAGGAGGAGGAGGAGGAGGAGCATTAAATGAAAGAGGAGGAGAGAAGGAGTAGGAGGAGAGGAGGAGGAGGAGGAAGAAGGGGCAGGAAGAGGAGGAGGAGAAGGAGAGATAAGGGGAGGAGTGGGATAGGAGGAGGAGGAGGCGAATGGGAGGAGGAGGAGGAGAGGAAGAAGAGGAGGAGTAGGAGAAGGAGGGGAGAAGGAGAAGGAGGAGGGAGAAGAACGAGGAGGACGAGAGGACGAGGAGGACGAGGAGAACGAGGAGGAGGCGGGAGGAGGGAGGAGGGAGGAGGAGGAGGAGGAGGCTGAGGAGGCGAAGGAGGCAGGAGGAGAGGAGGAGCCAGGAGGAGGAGGAGGAAGGAGGAGGAGGGAGGAGGAGGAGGAGGAGGAGGAGGAGTGAATCTTGCGCCCAGAGCTTGTCACGAGTGACAGCGACAGCCGCCCCTCAGCCACCGCCGGAGCGTCCCTCTGCGCGGCTGTGGGGCGGCTGGCCTCGGGGGGGTTCCGCCTGCTACAGCGGCCAGGTCGGGCTCAGCTGTGCATAGTGTCAAGGGCCCCCATCGGCCTCCTGGCTTTTCGAGTGCTCCTGGCACTCCGAGCGCAACAGACCCAGACCCCCTATCTCCTCCTCCTCCTCCTCCCTCCTTTCCTTGCTCTTCTCGTCCTCCTCATCCTCCTCCTCCTCCGGGGTTTGGGGCCCAACAATTTCAAACTTACATTATTGTAGTGGCCTTCGGCCAGTGCCGCCGATCCGGGTCGCACGGTGTTATTCTCCAGACGCAGACATTATGGGCGCACACTCAAACGCACAAACTTCTCGGGTTACCTTCGAAAGGGCGTAGGAATGCAGTTGGGTCAATAGAGCCATCTCGCAACAGTGGTTCTATCAACGGCGGGGTGCTTGCAGTGACCGTGGGGACGGGAAATAATAATGACATGAAAATTCCATACAGGATACCGATCACTTTGGAAACTCACGATACGTCGTGCACGGAGTCGTGTTACGAAACATGTGGCCTGGACGATGTGGTGCGAGCGGTGGAGGCGAGCCTATCGGCGCAAGGACGCCCTCTTGGGGCGTTTTTTGAGCCATCTTAGGAGCCTGTCAGGGCGTCGTGGGGGCTTCTTGGGGGCTTTCGGAGGCCCTCTTGGAGGCTCTTGGGGCAAGCCCTCGGCCGCGGGTTCGGCGGGCTCGGCGCGGAGCCTCAGGCTGTCTTGTGCCCGCCCCCGCGTGCGCCGACCTGCGGATGCCTCCTGGGGGCCTCGTGGGCTGGAAGGCTAGATTTTTTCCGCTTTTCGTCCCTCTTTTGGGTCCTCTTGGGGCCGTCTTGGGGGCCTGTTGGGCCGTCTTGGGCGGCTCTTGGGCCGCCTTGGGGCCCTCTTGGGCCGTCTTGGGACTGTCTGGGGGCCTCCTGGGCCGTCTTCGAGCGGTCTTGGGGGCCTCTTGGACCGTCTTGGAGCGTCGGAAAGCCGAAAAAGGCGACAACCCCAAAAACATTGAAAAACACAATGGGAATCAACGATTTTTGCCTCTGGGGGCCATCGTGGGAGGCCTCTTGGAGGCCTCTTCAGACGTCTTGGAAGGCTCTTGGGCCGTCTTGGGGCCATCTTGGGCGTGTTCGGGCGATCCTTCGGGGTTTCGGGACTTTCTTAGACCGTCCTCAGAGACTTTTGCGGCCGCGGCCACCCTTCCAGCGCATCCTCGAGATTAGAGCCTTCTGTAAAAGCAGCGCCCCGCATCCGCTGGAAACTCGCCCCCCCCCCCCCATCCCCCCTTCCCCGGCAGAGCCACCCCGGCAACCCCCCCAGAGGCTGAGGCTCAGCCTCGAGGCTGTAGCTGAGACTCCTTGAAACTCACAAGCCGGATCGGCGGACTTTTCCTGCTCCTCACCAATAACTTTCTCTTTGTCGCACCCCGAGTCAAATTTTCAGGGCGAGCTGGGCGTTTCGCTTGAGAGTTCCTTACAAATTATGGCACTAAAGCTGAACAAATGACATCAGCTTCACTGATGGAGGGCGGGTGGTTTTCAAAATGTGGCTCTCACCTAAACGCCGCTCACATTCGTTTTAAACATGTTCGCGGATTGAGGGCGGGTGGTATTCCAAATGTGGTTCTCGCTTTAGCGCCGCGCATATTCTTTTTTTGAATTCGCAAGACCTTCACGGATTGAGGGCGGGTGGTGTTGAACATGTGGCTCTTGCCTTAGCGCCGCGCACATTCGTTTTGCAAAGACGCAGGAGTTTGACGGATTGACGGCGGGTTGTCTTCAAAATGTTGTTTTTGCTTTAGCGCCGCGCACATTCGCTTCAAACAGGTGCAGGAGCTTCACGGATTGAGGGCGGGTCGTTTTCAAAATGTGGTTCTCGCCCTAGCGCCGCGCACATTCGTTTTAATAATTTGCAAGAGCTTCACGGGTTACCAAGATTAACGTACCAGAAATGGTGTTTTGCAAGGGTTCTGGATTATGACGGTGCAACAGTTACGTTGATTCGCAATGTTAAAGTCCCAGGAATGGCGCTCTCGCGCGATGGAGGATCGTCAAAACGCAACAGTCAGGTTGATCCGTGGCGTTGGAATCCCGAGAACAATGTTTTGGCATGCTTCAGGATCTTCAAACGGTTGTCTTCCAATGGGGAAGTTCCCTCAGTGGAGGGAGGGTTTATTCCAACATTGTTGATGACTCTTGGGTTTATACTGGTCCTCCTCCTCCTCCTCCTCCTCCTCCTCCTCCTCCTCCTCCTCCTCCCCTTCCTCCCCAGACCCCCTCGCGTTGTGAAGGAATCGAGACGGGAGGTTTTTTCTGGTTATTTTCCGGTTTCCGTGGGGGGCCTCGGGGCCGTCAAGAAACAGCTCGGGATGCAAAGCCGGTCCAAGGGAAGGGGTCCTGACCTCCAGGGGTTGACGTGGTGAACAAATCCTGACGTCAGGGTTTGGGTCCCCAAAAGGATGGCATAAGCGGAAATTTTCGGAGGTCCGCGCGGATTTTCTGGATCTGCGCTGGCCCCCCCCCCCCTGGCAGCGCCTCCGGCGGCGCCCCTGGCGCGCTCCGCGCGCCAGGAAGGGGGGCCCAGCGCCGATCAAAGAAATTCGCCAGGAGCTCCGAAAGTGCATGGTTATGCCTTTTCTTGATTGTTCCTATAGATGGGGAGGGGGCCGGGAGGCAGGAGGCCCCCCCCGGCCGCGCCTTGGCCTCCGGCCTGGGATTTTCGAGGGTGGCTTGCAACCGTCGGCTCCAAGTTTTCCGGCGCCACAGCTGAAGCTATCATTCCGAGTAGAAGTCGGGGGCGGAAAAGAGGGGGGTGATGACTAGGGGGGGGGGATATCATGGCGTGGGCCATGATATCTCCCCAGATTTCGTGGCGCCTCTTCTTATTTCATTACGTCCCTGGCCTCCCCGCTGGGCTGCGCACATGCCGCCGGTCATGATTTGCACCCCCCCCTCTTGGACACCCCCCTCTTGGCCGCTCCCGAGAGAAGGATAAAGCTGCCGCTGACTTCAACCTTCGCCAAGCTGTGGTACGTTACGCTACGGGGCGCTGAAGTAAAACGGATGACCAAAGTGATGCGAAGCTGCGCCCGGACCAGGCAAATTATTCCAAAGGCATGTAACGCATGCAAAGTTGAAGGGGTTCTGGCAGGGAGGAACCTGTGCCGAGCTTTGCACGAGTACGGCCACGAGTGGCAGGGCTCAGCTAGGCGAATTCAAAACCAAGGCCAAAGTCAGTGCGCAGGCCAATGCTACAGCTCATTTGAAAGCGTTAAAAAACAGTACCAGCTTCCAGGATGGAGCCCGGATGAAGGCGATAGTGTTTCCCAACCCTCCTGCGTTGGGTTTTCGCTTTGAGTAGAGCACTGAGGTCGCATCTTCCCGCCTCCCTCTCCCCTTCTTTCCTGCCTCTCACCTCGCTCCTTCCTGCGTGCTAGCTTGCCTCCTACCTGACCAATCCTGGGGGGCTGCGATCTGCGAAACTGTCGCCAATTTCGAGGGCTGTGATGGGGGTGGCCAGCATAGTGGGCACTCGCCGCAGATCCAGATAAGATCTCGCCATTCCTTGGGCACTTCGATGTGTGAAGCTGTCGGCACCTTCGAGGGCTGCAGGGGGCCACCATCCTTAGGGCGCTGCGATCTGTGAGACTGACGCCACTTTCGAGTGCTGCTGGGGGGCCAGCATAGTGGGTACTCGCCGCCGGCTCAGATTAGACCTCGCCATCCCTAGGGCGCTGCGATCTGTGAAACTGTCGTCACTTCCGAGGGCTTCTGGGGGCCAGCATTGTGGGCACCCGCCGCAGGCTCAGATTAGACCTCGATATCCCTAGGGCGCTGCGATCTGTGAGACTGTCGCCACTTTCGAGGGTTGCTGGGGGGCCAGCATAGTGGGCATGCGCCGCAAATCCAGACTAGACCTCGCCATCCCTAGGGCGCTGCGATCAATGAAACTGTTGCCACTTTCTGGGGCTGTCGGGGGGCCAGCATAGTGGGCATTCGCCGCATGCTCTAATTATACCTCGCCATCCCTGGGGCGCTGCGATCTGTGAAACTGTCGCCACTTTCGAGGGCTGTTGGGGGGCCAGCATAGTGGGCACTCGCCGCAGGCTCAGATTAGGCCTCGCCATCCCTGGGGGGTTGGGCTGCGATCTGCGAAATTGTCGCCATTTTCGAAGGCTGCTGGGGGGTCCGCATAGTGGATACTCGCCGCAGACTCAGATTAGACCTCGCCATCCGTGGGGGGCTGCGATTTGCGAAGCTGTCGCCACGTTCTAGGGCTGCTGGGGTCCTGACGTCCACAGCTTGCTAGGGCCGCACCATGCCCCGCGGGGTCTGTCGTAAGGTGCAAAGACCCCGAGGACCAGGACGCCCTCGACGTGATGCCGCCGAGGGCGACGACGATGGACAACCTACTGATGATACGCGGCCCCGGCGTTGAGTTTCTTTCCCGCGGGCCGCCCGCAGACTTGGCGGCGCGCCTGCAGGCGTCCAGCTCCCGCACTGGAAGGCGCAGGAAGGAGAAGGAGAAGCTGGCGGGCGAGCTAGGTCGCTCGCTTTTTGCACCAGCTATAGACAGGTATGATCCTGTGGAGGGCTGCGGCGATATGGCGCAGGCAGCGCTGCATGTTTAGCCAGCTATCAAAAACAGCAGTACCCTTCTGTTTCCTCCCACCAATTCCATCGTCACCCGAGTCCACTCTGTCACCTTCTCCATGCTGCTGCTGCCGCGATGGCTCCCCGCCCCCCACAATTCCGTCAGTATCCTGCCCGTCGTTCCCGCCTCCGTTTTTCTTCAAGCCTGGGGCCCCAATCCTTGTCCTGTTGATCGCTGTCCTGTGAGTCGTGCAACGTGCGCGCATCCTGCATCCCATGTAGCTTGCACAATCGATCGCCGCGCCTGCAGTGTCGTTGTTCCTGCCAGTATTGGCCTACGTCTCTCTCCACTCGATGCAAATGGCTGGGTACGCCGCGGGGTAATTTTTGGAAAGGGGGATGTGCACAGAGGGCTGGAAGAAAACACGAGCGGGGTTTTGGGTGTAAGGACGGGTGTCGGGCGATGGAAGGGTCGAGGTCGACAAACATTTTTTT
>CAUYUJ010019604.1:124775-152275 GCA_963575745.1 Prorocentrum cordatum
AGCGTTTCCGCACCCCCACTTCCTATTGGAGATCAGACCCCCCTACAGCAGCGATTCTTACACGCCGCTCCAGGGCTCACGCCTCAATTCCCCACCCTTCATACCACATCTGACGTCCCTCCCGCAGCACTGCACCAGTCAGCGCGGCGGGACACCGCAGCCCCGCCACAAACAGCGCAGCGGGCCACCGCAGCACCGTCCCAGACAGTGCAGCGGGATACCGCAGCTCCACACATGCCTATACCTTCCTCCCCTCCGAGAGAGAGAGGCACAGGCACACGAAGGTGGGGCCATGGGACGCCCGAACAAACAGGGATTGAACAGGGACAGGTTTATGAGCGAGTCCGTGAAATCGAAAACCGTACTTCTGACCATGGCCCTAGTCGCCGTGCTCATTCTAAGAGCCAAGCTCCCAGGCGTGGCCCCGAACAGTACATTATTCGAGACGATCGCGGCAGTAGGAGTCCATCTGTCCGGGGGGTTCGTATTAGGCCCCATAGTTCCCCAGCCGCAAACCGACATAGGGAGGCTCTGCCAATGCAAGACATGGCTGAGCTACGAGATCACGTGCACACATACGTTGAATATCAAACTAGCCTCGTCCACAAGGCTGTGACCTCTGATACCGCCGTCCTCCGGAGTGACCTCCAACAGGGTCTTTCGATCCTGGACGCTGCCGTCCAAGAGGACCGTCGGATCATGCAACAGATGATGCAGCGTCTCGATACACAACGAGATCGCGAGACTAACGAACTTGTGGCCGTCAAGTCCGACTTCGATCGACTTGAAGCTAGCGTCATTCAGATTCGTCAACACAACGATGAACGTGCACGCATTCTTCGCGAAGAGCTGCGAGAAGTCGCGGGCACAGCTTCAGGTGCCTTCGGAGCGCCTTCCACCGCACTACAAGGTCATATTGCCACGATCCGTGGTGAAACGGAAGCTGCAGCACGTGAGCTGCACGATTATACACGCTCCGTTCAGCAAGATTTGTATGGCAAGTTATGTGAGGCCGAGAACGCTTTCCAAGCTCAACTCTCTTCCTGTCAGGTTCAACATGTACCACAGCTTCTATCCAGAGTCCACACTCTCGAGCAGACCGTAGCTGAGCTGCAGGTCGCACGGGCTCATACTGCGCAGGTGAGTCCCACTGCTACGGTGACCAACCCCGACGTGACGGCAGCTGTTCTACAGACCGTCCGAGCGGAGGTGGCCCACTTGCAAAGGCAGCTGCAGGATTCTGTGGCCGAGAGGGACGCCGAGTCAGCACGCGCGAATGCGCGCCTGGATCAAATGAACGCTGAGATGGCTCGTCTTGCTAACGAGAATGTTGACCTGCGTACTCTAATTGTCAATCTTACTACCCACAATAAGGATGACGTTCGATTCCTCACAGACACTCAGAAACATCAACACGCTGAATGGGAAGTATTGTCTGATTGTGTCGCAAAACTGCAAGCAGACAACACCACGCTTGAGCAAACAATACAAGATCACATCGCGGACGCAGCCAAACATACACCTGATACCGGCTATCGCCGCCCCTCCCCTGACGCCGCTGCTCGCGATGCGGGGGGTTCTACTGGGGCCGCTTCCAAGCCGACACTTCCTCAGGCAGGAACTGGTGCTGACGAGCAGCGGGGAACCGCAGCCCAGCCTTCTGCCCCTGAGACAGCTGCAGACAATGCTAGCTTTCGAACACACTCTCCCATTAATATAGGTACACTCGGCTCCAACGTTGCGCAATCCCCGTATAATGCTGGCGGGTCACTACTTCCTGCCTCAGTCAAAGAAAGTGACCGTGTTCGGGTCCCAGGCTTCCCTAAGATCACAGGAGTCGCCGATTGGATGAACGGAGTCCGTAAGGGTTTCAGAAACGCCTCTGGACGCCCAGCTCAGGCGTACGCCTTCATCATGATAGCGGAGAACCCTGAGACGACTTTTGAGGATCTCGCCGACAGCGGCGACTTCGAGAGCCTCGACTGTAAGTTAGCTGACGCTCTTCTCGAGATCCTCCCACATGAGTTAAGATTGCAAATGAAGCTGTTAGAGGACGTTGAACACAAAGCCAAGCGCATGCTTAAAGGACGTCAGGTATATCAGAAAATTATCCGTTCATTTGACGTCACCGTTGCCGAGGATCACCTTCACGACTTTGATCGCATTAAGAATCTACGCATGCACGGAGACGATCTCCAGCGTTTCATCGTCGAATGGGATCGATTACTATTGGCTCTTACCAAACTACCCGAGATGTACATCATGGAATCCCTCTTTCGTACTCAGGTTCAGAGACATCCTTGGATGAAAGAAGACATGAGCAAATACAACAAAGCCAGGGCTGGAGCCAAAGATGAGAACGGAGAGGAGATCAAGACATACAATTGGCTCCATCAAAGAGTTTACGACGTTCTTGATTTACACAAGCTACAGAAGAATCAATACAGCATGCAAAAAGAATCGCGGGACACCGTTGCCCCTGCCAAGACTAAGACCAAACAAACAAGCCGCAACTCACATTGCGTCCCTTTCTTCAAGGGCAAAGGGTGTCCCCGTCCAGATACATGTAAGTTTTTGCACACTGCTGAAAAGAAACCGCCGCCCAGACGCCACCCGTCGTCTCGTGATCCTCCCAGGAATCGCCAATCATCTCAACATCGTAGAGACGCTCGAGGCAGCGCCTCTGGCGCGGCTACTTCGAGGCCTCCAGCTGCCAGGTATTTTTGCTACGATTTCGCAAAGGGTAATATGTGTCAGCGCACTGGTTGCAACCGGCACCACGTGCATCCTTGCGTCTTCTATCAGAAGGGCAATTGCACCAACGGGGATACCTGCAAATTTGCCCACTATAAAAATGGCTTCAAGACGCCGCCTCGCAGCCCCAGCAGGCCCAGAAGCGAACAGAGGTTCCCCTCCCGAAGCCCAGGTGGTAGACGCTGGTCGCAGAGATCACGATCTTTCACCAGGAGTCCGGGGGGCAGGGCTTACTCCAGGAGTCCGGGGGGCAACCGTCGTTTCTCAACGAACACTCGACAGCCCTCCAAGAGCCCAGGCGGCACTCGCTGGTCCCAGAAGGACTCGCGATCGCCGTCTCGTTCGTCTCAGCGGCAAGGCCGATCACGTAGTCCAGGCGGTACAAGATGGTCTCAGAGAGATTCACGATCTGGCTCCCGTTCCAGTCGGACATCGCAGTCCAGTCAACGACAGCGCTCTCCCGCTCGGAACACCAACCGAGTGTACGTGATACGCGAGAAGATCCTCGCAGTTTCACCTACACATGGTATCTCAAAGGCCCAGATTCTCAAGACCAAACCGCCTGCGACGACATCGACACCAAAACTAAAGGTTCGCTGGAACCTTGCTGCTACCGATATCGACTTTTTCACGGTTCGACGTAAGATGAGACCGTATCGGGAGTCACCAAACAAAGGCGGTGCTGTCCACGTTCCAGATCCAATACCCGATTGGTGGTGGATCCGTTCTCAGGCTCATCTGACACGCGCCCAGGAGAATGCATTCGCCCTCATGCGGAGGCTGGACGACGACGAGGACATCCACTTCGATTATTGCTACGTCGCAATTCCACAGGAGGACGTGCTGCTCCACACATATGCCACGGCGCAGCAGGCAACTGCAGCACCAGAGCAGCAGGAAACTGCAGCTTCGTCGCGGCAGGAAACTGCAGCCAGCGCCCCTCCAACAAAGGACACGGTAGCAATATCGCGTTCTTTCGTCCTTGATAGCGGTTCGGCATTACACATTTCAGATAAAGCCGACATGACAGAATCCGAGAAAAAGGGCATTCGCATTGGACGAGAACACATTTTGGAAACCGCCAATGGCGAGAGAATCGTCAACCAACATGTACGTGTCAAAATCCAGCACTCGGCATCGAGAAAGACACCCTGGTCATGGATAATTGCCCGTCCGTTTGGTCCATGGGTCGTCTTGTCGAGGAAGATGATTGGGATATACATTGGAACAGAAGAATTGGATGCGTACTAACACCCCCACATGGCCAGCCTAAACAGGCTGTGGTACATAACTTTATTCCACAGATCAATATCGACCACATGCATGATGCTCCGCCACCTCCACCGACCCCCTTGTATTCCGCGAGGCGACACACGAAGGAATGCCCACGCCGACGCGTCAGGACATCATGCTGCGGAGTGATCCTGCCACAGTGGAAAAGCATGTCTCACAGGGACTGTGGTCGTGGTCGCTTTCAGACCTTTCCCATCGACCCCGCAGAGGAGACCCCCCCTAAAGGCCCATGCTGGTGTTACACCCTCGAGGTTCTAAATAAACCCTCGTGCAGCGGTGACCCGCAGCAGGGCCCTGAGTGCGCTCTCCCTGTCGTCGAGAGACCGAGCATTGACCCCAGACATTACTTGACTCATTCTCCCAAACACCCAGATTGTGAGATATGCGCTCGAGCTTTGATTCGCAACAAGCCTTGCAAAAGAAAACATAAGATGCGTTCAGATCTCGAGAAAAACGAAGATGATTCTACTTATGAGGCGTTCGTACCGAAGAAATTTTGAGATTCCTTGACAGCAGATCATATCATTATTGGAGATGATGAGGCCACTGGCAGGCTGAAGGAAAGGTGTGCTCTCGTTGTCCTAGACAAGCACACGGGCACCATGATGGCCTATCCAGCATTGCACAAGGATGCCGAAACCACCAAACTTAGTCTGACGAAATTTGTCGCCCCCAATGATGAGGTTAAACATATTTATACCGACAATTCCAAAGAACTCATCAAAGCATGTGCCACACTTGGCTGGCGCCATGATACCAGCACGCCACACCGACCTCAGACTAACGGGACTGTAGAGCGTGCTGTGCAGCGCGTGGTCAAAGGCACAAAGGCTGTCCTTATGGCTTCTGGTCTGGGACATGAATGGTGGTGTGAGGCTATGCAATGTTTCTGTAATGCCACCAACTTCTCTCTGTCTACTACCGGTACCGCATCTTCCGATCCAAATAAGGCGGAACTTACGCCATATGAGATTCGCTTCGGAGAGTCATTCAATGGACGTACAGTACCCCTTGGCTCCAAAGTATATTGGAAATGCCTGTACCCGGAACTCAACACAGATAGTGATGGCAAGAAATTCACGAAGACGACACGCGAGGGATTGTTCATGGGTTATCATATGCATGCTGGCGGACGATGGTCTGGAGATTACCTAGTCGTCGACACCGCCACATATGCCAAATACCCAGACAGCACCCATTGTCACGTTCATCGTGTCAAAGATATCGTCGTACCAGCTAAACTTGAGTTCCCAGTCGCTGACGGCGTTCTTACTCATCATAACCCGCCCATGCACGAGTCCATTGCAGATGAGGCCAAAATACCTCTCGGCGACTGCTTGGACCCCATGCGCAACGATGCCCCACGACTCAGCAACTACCCTGTGGACTGGGACGACCCTGCTCATGCGCCGATGCAGGGGGAAACCTCAGCCGTCGCAGAGGCAGAATTACCAACCGCCCCTGCGGCAACTCCAGACTATTGGGAAGTACGTGATGCTACGATTCTTCGTCACATATGTACCCCACGTTTGCAGTTGTTTATCCCTGCGGACGCCCCAGAAGGGCTACCGGTACCATTGGAAAAGTTCGATGTAATTCGTGAATTTGAAACTACATCGACATTCCAGGGACAGGACAAGTTCAGAGACACATGGGATGGAGTCAGTGAGAGCGATCATCGAGCCCTGGGAGAACCCTGGACAGGCACCGTGCGATTTTACTATGCTCCAGAATACACTTCCGATGGCAAAATTAAATCAATGGGACGTGATACCAAAATACACAAAACTACTAGGCCCGATCACTGTCTCGTGGAGTACTGGAAGTGTCTTTCTGGTCGCCAGCGCGATCGCGAACGTGCATTCGGTAAGCTGGTTTCCGAAGCTCGTGCTCGCCGACATGAGGCAACTCTGAAGACCTGGTCTCGTCAGGATAACAACGCCAAAACACTTTGAACAACACGCTCGGATGGACCGAAATGGGACCGTGTCGAGCGTCGAATCACTCTTGACACGCACACCGGAGACACGATCCGAGATGAACAAGTCAAGGGCGTCACAGACAAAACTATTTTGTACGCCCCTGTCCCTGGTGGTCCCCGAGACATTACTACGGTGCTGTATTATTTACCCGATAATGAGCACCGGGAAACCAGTGCATCGTCATCATCGCCGGCTAGAGCTGCAGTGGCGATCGCATCACCGACAAACATTGAACACGATGGTCCATCATTCGGTGCTTTGAATCCACTTTGTCTCACACTGAAACCGACCTTCGCGCAGTTTGTCCGGCAGAGAAAGGTTTCTGGTTTCGTTGATGCTCCTATCATGGCCGTCCTTCCCAAAGACACGCCTGATCAGCCACATCGTGAGCGTCATGAAACTACCTCATATGCACTGGTCACCCAGAGCCTCAATAAAAAGCAAATAGCAGCAGAACCACGCGCTCAGGCCGCTCTCCGTGGAGAATATGATCGCCTTCGCGCACAGACCACATGGATGGAAGACACCGTCGCTGAACGCGCCGATGTCAAAGCGCAGGCCATTAAGGAGGGCAAGGACATTCATTTTGCGCATTTACTCGAACTCGGAACTGTGAAGCATTCCGAACTCCCACCTGAACAGCGCAAATACAAAGGTCGCGTTGTCTGCCAGGGAAATACTATGAAAGATCAAACAGGCCTGGCAGCGGTTTTCGCTGATGCCGCATCCAGCGCATCACATATTGAGGCGTCAAAGCTCGTTGATGCTGTCGCACACATGCCCGGTTACAATGGTGGCCAGAGTGATGCACCATCAGCATACACGCAGGCGCTGTTGTACGGTGATGGCAGAATTGACCCAGTCGATACATGGATCAGCCTCCCACCGGCACGTCGACCAGCATCATGGGCTAAATGCAAAGACCCAGTGTGCCGACTCCGTTTGGCTCTCTATGGTCATCCTCTTGCTGGCGTCTTTTGGGAGAGACACTGCAAGACATGCCTTGAGAGCAAAGGATTCGTTCCTATGCAAGGATGGGAATGCATTTGGACCCACCCTAAACTTGGATTGGTGCTTTCTGTATACGTCGACGACTTCAAGCTGGCCGGCCCAAAAGACAACCTAGAAGCTGGATGGAACCTCATCCGGGACAGTGGCATCAAGATCGATCCGCCCACCAAACTTGATCAATATCTGGGTTGCGGACAGGCTCCATATACAGTATCAGACATCGAGTTCAACAAACGTATGGAGACCATTCGTCCTTTACTGCCTCAAGCGCAGCGGGACACCGCAGCCTACAAAACTGCCAAAGATGTCCGTGGCGTTCGATATAATATGAGCGGGTATATTGATCAATGTATCGATCGCTACCTTGAGGTTGCTGCTACCATTCCAGACAATCCGAAAATGAAGTTCCGAGACCTACCCGTCTCCGAAACCCCTGGGATCGAGGACTCCGCCTTCACAGAAGCTGATTTTGACGACAAAGGCGTCCTCGGCCCAGAGTCGGCTAGCATTCTAATGAAAATTTTATATCTTGCAAGATGCTGTCGCTTTGATTTATTACACCCAGTCTGCATGTTGGCACGCGAGATTACCAAATGGAATCGAGCTTGCGACAAACGTCTGCATCGTCTTGTATGCTACATCAAGCACACCAAGACGCATAGCTTGCAGGGTTTCATCGGCGATTCCGCCGATAAACTTTCCATTATACTGTTTACAGACGCTTCCTATGCAGATTGCGTTTCTACGTCGAAGTCCACGACAGGCATCTTTGCCGCCATTGTGGGCCCCAACACTTTCTTCCCGATCAACGCCGTGTGTAAGAAACAAACCGTGGTTTCGCATTCCTCTACGGAATCCGAAATCGTCGCGTTGGACACGGCGCTCCGGGTTGAAGGCCTCCCCCTGCTTACCTTTTGGGAACACGTTGTACGCACGCACAAGGCCCGCGACAAAGTTGCCGCCGCCTCTCGCAAACAGCGTAAGCCACCAACGTATAAGAAGCAGGGGGAAACCCCAGCCCCTGGCACTTACGACTCTCCTCGATCCACCCTAACAACATTCGGCGAACATCCTCTACATGACCATCGCAAAGTTCATTCTGATAAGAGCCCTCCGCAGGTACAGCTTATCATAGCCGAGGACAATGAGGCTGTTATCAAAATAGTAAAGAAAGGTAGGACGGCCGCATTGCGGCACCTCCATCGCACGCATAGAATCAACCTGGATTGGATCGTGGAAGTCTGTCAACATGAACAAATACATTTGTCACACGTAGGTACTAAGGAACAAGTTGCGGACATGATGACAAAACATTTCGACTCCAAAAAGAGTAATGTTTGGGAAACACTTCTCGAGCTTGCGCTCATTCGTCCTTCGCCATCATTGAATAAGGGCATGCGTCAACATATTATGACGGAGGACGAGGGGACTACACCCAACGGTCTACCGCACTCCGCCGACCCCCCAAAACCTCCAGGATGTTCGGGCTTCTGTGAAGTTGCTCTCACTTCCAAGGACCCCTGGGGCGACGTTGGATCAGCATGTGGTAAGAGATGTGTTGGTTGCCCTAATCACGAGGGTTTACACTCATGTGGACATCATCACAGCATCACAGCCGGGTCCAACGCTTCGCGTTCGGCACGGACCAAGTCCCCGCGACAACGCCGCAAGTCTCCTCAGAAGAGTCCGACCCGGGCCAAGATAGACCCGGGACCGACCCGGGCTAAGAGCCCGACCCGAACTAGGCGTAAGGTTGATACAGGTCACCGTTTTTCGACATCGTTTTCCCCTGATCCATCCTCTTCTTCACCATTACGCACTCTTGTCATACGAGATGTTATGCATAACCGCAGCGTTTCTTCCCAAGCGGAGGAAACTCCGGCCGCCCCGCCCGGCCCCGGCGCGGTAGGCGGCTCAAACACACAGTTGCAGGATCGGTCTCGTTCCCCCCCCAGCAGCATGCAGCGGGGCACCGCATCGAGCTCAGGGGGTAACCCTATCGCTCCACGCGGAGGGCAACCCCCGCTAGAGGGCGGCGATGACCAGGACGTTGACATGGTTGACATCACGGTAGGGACACTACGTTTCAATCGTGCCTTTCCGATGATCCAGCGCCCAGCCTGCACTCTTCCTCCAGACGGACCAATCATTCGACCCACTGTTGGAGCTGCGTTCGATACTCAGCTACCGTGGGCAGGCCCTAATAAGTTCCCGATAGCTTTTACTCAGGCACCAGAGGGCTCTGGCGTTTGCTTCCTTGAATGCTCACGCAAAGACCTTCGTAACGCCGTCGAGATGGATGTTGAGATTTCGATGCAAAATTTGTTGCAGGAGACGACACTCCCTTGGGTTTCATTCTTTGCTGTTCTGCATTCGTATGTAGCCAAGGCTTGCCTCGACCAGGATATGAGTGACCAATTGGAGAGCATCGTTCAACACTTCAACTGGCTTCGCACCGAGGCTCTCGGCCGTGCAGCGGGAGACCGCAGCATAGCAGCGGGAGACCGCAGCGAGCCACCGTTGATGCCATCTCTTGAGTGCCTCTCACACGCCGCCACGTCCTTGTGGAAAGGACTCCAAGGTGCATGGCCTACAGTTGGATCCACCGCCATTGGTGGATGGGTGAGCTCTTCTCTTGACGACACATATAACATGTACAAAAAGGAGCATCGCCCATTAGGTCTAGACAGCCTTGACACGCCCAACCACGGACATAATTTTGGTGTCCAGCGGCCCTCTTCTGGATTGACACACGGAAAAGCTCTTCCACACAAGAGCGACTGCGCAGGTTCGGTTGGCTCGTTCGTGGAAAACAGCTACAACTCGTTCATCGACATCCCCGCTCGAGACCTCAACAGTGACATGAGAACGGCTTCGCCTAAACACCATGTCCAGTACATAGGAGGGGGCAGTTGTCGTTTGGACCCGCCGTGCGGATCTGGGGGCCACTTGTCTCGCCCCATTGCCATCGCTAGCCTCACCGACACAGGTAGCCATCGATACGCAGCGGGAAACCGCAGCGGTGATGACCCCTGGCGTGAGGATCTTGAGGCGAACGAGAGTCCCGTTCGTACTAGTGGTTGGGCCCCGGGACACCAAAGGCGAAACATCTTCGGATGCCCATCACACAACCAACAGATTTTTCCTTTGTTGGCTTCCGACCCTTTGTTGGTTTGTGCCGACTCTACATCCCGCGGTGACAGTACTAACGATTTCATTGACTTCGATCACGCTAAGCATCACACGTGGACCAACGCTTCCGTGCTCAAATGCTTCGCGGATGAGAATGGCTGGATGCAGATCGCCACAGAGGATCTTGGATTATCCATTAACCATGCCCTTGGACCTACAGGCACTGCCACCCCATTCTTCTACATCTTCACCGACTCGGGACCTATGATGGGAAAAGCCAGCAAGAATTACCATACGCCTGAAGAGGCCATCGACATGCTGTGCAGTTATGATTGTATTCGCCAAGTTGGACAACCCTTCTCAACGCTACTCGTCCCAACCCCAGTGCATCAAGAGTACATGGGAGGAGCCACTCTCGCTACTCTAGCTTCCGCGGCTCGGGACTGTATCCTGGACTGGTTCTACTCCTACATTCCAGGATTCTGGGATGATCACGTCGTGCAGCCAGGCACGGATCTTCCTCAGCGCCCCGAGGGTTCGTCCGATGAAGACTACAAAGACCTGAGCCTTGTCCCAGAGCTTCAGCGCCTGGACCAGCGCGCATCGGAGAGGAAACGAATCATCATCACCAACGCTGAAAAAGGCACCACCATTGATGGTATTGATTCTTCACTCTGGAGTCTCCATCGTGATATCCTCGAAAGAATCGCCACGCTCAGAGAGATGCGCGCCCAGAATATGGACACCGCTCAAAGAAAACGCTACTTCGACATGGATGAAGCCCTATGGGACACTTGGGCCGACCTTGATGCTCATTACAAACAATTGTGGTATGAGCGTGGTGCCACTGCCACTTTCTGGTGGAACAACAATGACATCACGTTCCCAGACTACAATCAGAAAAGCGTCGATGCCCAAAGAGTGGACCTGGGTTGGGAGAGACGGGACCACCGTGCGTACCAACGCAAGTGGGAAGCACAAGAAGGATGCCTGCTCGAGATGATGCCGCATATCACTATCGGCCTTGATAGATTTTGCGACGTTGCGAACTGGTATAAACATCCTCACGTCATTGGCCCTGGCACGGCCAAAGATTGGGGCTTACCTCACCACTTCGACACCATCTCGAAAGATATGTGCATCCTTATGCAGACACGTGGTATTTCCGTGATCAACAACTCGGCATGGACACAAGCTATGGATCGCACCAAGGATGATGGATGGCACTGCCAGAAGACAGGTGCGAATTGGGCTCGCTTCGCTGCGCAATGGGTCACCTTTGCAACACTCAAGAACCTTTACGGCGTAATGAACTCTAAGCCAAGTCAGTTCTACGCTTTCAAACAGCCCGCAGTGAAGCCGCTTAATGAGCCACAATCTCATAGTTTGTCCCACATGTTGCTGATCGCGTGGCACCATCGTCAAGTACACATCCAGAGTCTATACGATCACGTTTCAGCATCAAACGTTGATCGTGCGAAGACCAATGAGTTGATGTGCATGCGTGCCGCTCATAACCTCTGCAATTGGACCAAGCAGCGGGACACCGCAGCTGTGCAACGGGAAACCGTTGCTACAGCCGCCGCCCCGCCTACCGTCGCTCCCGAGATCGCCAAAATGATCACAGCACATCTTAAGCGATCTGGTATGAAAAACGAAGACGAGACATCCACGCGCGCAACCACGGCCTTTGCTTCCAACGCAGAATCTATTCAGCAGCGTGAGGACCTTGGGATGCGCGCCGTTCTGAACCAAGAAGGTGACATTACCTTCTTGCCAGTCACAGAGGACACGACGGCTGACCCGACATATGCATTAGTGATGACTCAGGACGATTATGTCATGGCCGATCATGTTTCTCAGATGTCCAAATTATACCGAGGCCTTCTCCAGGACACTCGTAATAAATCGCTTGGACCAGACCGTAACTCTTGGATCACTGGCTACATGGAATGCACATCCGAGACCTCCTGGCGCGAGAGACACGCACGACTGTGTGCCGCCATTTACGCCGGCCTTTACCTGCTCGACCCTGACCTTATGAAGAACGGTAAAGGCGATGCCCGGCACCTCCGATTGGCGGAAGAAATGGCTCTCAACCCGGAGGCCCAGCAGTGGATGGACAACCACCCGATGACGACCGCTGAGTCCGAGGACGATGACACGGTCTTGCAACGGGAAACCGTAGCCGAAGAGACATCGTCCAAGTACGAAGTTTTGACACCACAGCGGGCATGCTACTTCTCCGGGGTCAAGAAGCGTACAGATGACATGGACAGATGGAAGACCCCACGAGAGTTAGCATTGATTGATCCCGATCATCCAAATGCCATTGTCATTTTTGATGTCGATCCACTGCTTCGCAGAACAATCCCGGACAATGTCCCCGAGAACGACCCGCGGCGCCTGACCAATGAACAGGACATTCACGTGCTCAAATACGCCGACGATCTCGTCGGCAGCCGCTGGTTCGAGGGAGCATATGAGTGGATCGCCTTGCCCCCATGGCGAGATTGCCCATACGGCCCACCTCTTCCTGATGGATGCGACTTCGGACGCTGGGAGTTTAGCAAGTTTCTCATGACGATACTCCGTCACACAAGTGGAGTGACCAACGCATATCACGATCGGCGTCTGAACATCGATTTTTCCAAGACATCCACCTTTCGAGAGTGTGCGATGAATTGCTGGCAGCGCAGCCAGCAAGAATACTACCACAAAAAGAAGGAGAAATGGGAATACCGCAAGACACCCACGAACGAGGCCGTCCTAGCGTGTTGGGAAACTGAGCGTGACAATGGTGACTACATCGACTTGGCCGATTACTATTGTTACATGGCCATTCGTATGCTGCAATACCATGCAGATGGAAAGTCGCGCACAGAAGTGTTTGCACCCGTCGGCTCTGACCTCAATCCACTTACGTTTCCGTTCGGCCGCATCTTGGCCATACGAAGCACAGGTGGGCAGTCCGAGGTGCACCCATATTCCACAGCCCACAACATGGGTTGGGAGGAGTTGTCTGTTCATGACACTCCATATCTCTGGCACGCAACCGAGCTGTCTTCAGTGCGGAGCATTACCGAAGGCTCACCAAGGTCTAACCCAGGCATAATCAAAGGATTCGACAAGCGAGACCACAAGCATGGGGCAACCCGTGCCGAGGTCTTTGCCTCCGCTCATCCTTTCTCTCACTCGTGCGGCCAGAACCCCTACACCACCATACCGCCGTACGTCTTTCATTCCGCTAAGAAACAGTGTGAATTTCAGATTGACCATCAGAAATGCGCTACGGCTGGCATCACTTGGTGGAAGGGTAAACAGGGCGCGATAATGGCAGAACGCGACATCCCAGTACATTGTCTTATTCGTTGCAGGAACATCGCTACCGGCAAAATAATCTGGGGGCGCCCAGACGACGACGACCTGGCCAGACCTCCTCGTGATTCTGAGCCACGGTCCAAGTATGAGCGCTCCACAGTTTCGTGGCCATGGCAAGTGTATGGCCATGGCAATAACCCGTGGGGCGATGCGCAGCGGGTAACCGCAGCTGCACCTCCAACCCCACCTAAGCCGTCTGCTCCGACTGTGCACAAGCCCAGACCCCTGGCTCGAGGCAACGATGTGCCAAAGAAGCCTCCACCGCCTCCGCCTCCGCCTCCGACTCCACTCCAGCCAGGCCAGCCTGGGCAACGTGCTCCCAAGACACCCCAGAGGAAGGCCCCGCCACCAGAAGGCGTCGGCAGACCTCCTCCAGGAGAGTTACCGCCGCCGATCGCTCCCAACGTGTATCCTGGCCAGGTCGTGGGCGACAACAGGGTTCCACCACCGCCACCACGGCATGCGCCGCCACCAGTGGGAGCTGTACCTGGACAAGGTATTGCCAAGGCTTCGCCGCCTGTTCCGCCGCTCCCCCCAGGACCTCCACCGGCACACACTCCCATCGCTTCGGCCCCCCCGCACGTGCAGCGAGAGATCGCAGCAGAGCAGCGGGAGACCGCCGCGCCGAGAGATACAGCCGTGGAAGAAGTCTCCGAGGGAGTTGAGGGCCTCACGTTAGACCCACACAACGCGGCCGCGGCTGCTGCCCAGAAGGCCACCGAGAGGGAAGCCGCCCTTGCTAAGTCCGAGGCCGCGCTGCTGAGGACACAGAGTAGACTCGCTGATGCAATCAATGCCTTAACAGCGGCTAGAAAGGCCGTCGGGTTGGTTAACATCCGCCCTGTGGCACCTCCGATCCGAGCACATCGTGACGAGTCTGGCGACACATCCGCCCCTGACGTCTCTATACCAACTGTTATGCAGCGGGAAACCGCAGCTTCGCAGTTGACAACAGACCAGGAGCGCGAGCGTAATCGTCAGATTCACGAGCGTTACGACCAATGGTTTCTACAGGCTGCCACTGAGGGCCGCGTTAGCCACATCACGTCAGCCTGGCCGCCCATGGGTCCCCACGAGACCTATCGGATTGGAGACTACGTTCAAACAAGACAAGCTTGCTACTTTTACTCTCACCCGCCATCGAAACACTCAGATGGTTCCTGGGTTGGCGAGCGCGTTAGCCCTCATGAAGGCGAACCAATGGGATCCCTATTCGGACCCATTCGCGAGGTAGGCCAGTTCATGGGATACGTGACCGTGAAAATCGGAGATCACTGGATGAACGTTTGGGATGGCACGAAGGGCATGCTGGCGGGCAACACGCTTGCCCGCGTTGTACCTTGCCCAGACTTTGACGCCAACTCACTCCCAGATGACCTTCGCTTCGGTCCCCCAGTTAACTTTCCACCCCGTCATGCGATCATGACGCCGACCAGTGACGTCAGGGCTGTGGGAGATCTTCGTGCTCCACTGCGCCAGAGGCATACAGACGCCTCTAGTGCAGCGGGACACCGCAGCGCCCCCAGTCAACAGCCCCCAGAGGTTGAGGAGGTCGCCGACATAGATGCTCGTGAAGCTGAGCCAGGTGAATTGCTTAAATTGATCAGGAGCCCTCAGTCTTTGGACGTGCCCACTGACGATGTACCTCCGGCCCAGTCATCGCCGACAGTCGTACCAGAACCGACACCAATGGCAGTTGACCCTCCGTCGCCGACTATCACTCCACACTCGCCCGACTATCCTCCGCCGGCAGCGGAGGATCACCCTCTGGCGGCAGACGATCACAGTTCACCTACAGAGATGCCGGTCCCCACACAGGACCAGAGCTCGCCGACCGAAATCCCTGTACCAACGGATTTTCCAGAGGAAAGTTATGATGACGGCGCAGCGGGAAATCGCAGCAATGGTGACACTGTGCTACATGTTCCAGAACATGCTGATGATGACTTCCTCAAGAAGGATGACTGGTCCCCAGAGCTGAATGATATCCGCAATGAAATCGAAACAATGGAGGATAACGCGGAGAAAACTCTCACATATGGACCAGATCAGTCCGACCTACCAGACTATTTCAAAGCAGTCAAGAAAGTCCACATTGTTCGTAGATCTGGGCATCACGGTGTCGTTAACACCAAAGTGAAGCAGACCATGGAGTACACCGTTGTCTTGAACATGGACGATATCGCAAATACAACAATGACCTTCGAGTTCAACTGCGATGCACCATGGTGTCACCGTTTCCCAGACCAATGTGGACACAGAGCTTTCACAAAGTACCTTTTCCAGTGCATTGGTACTTTCCGATACAGAACCCTGGCATACGGCAGACGTTCATGGTGCGCCATGGCATACTTGAACCTCTACCAGCAGGCTGGCGACAAATTTGCACTCATCGACATTGAGAACGCCGAGGTTGTGCAGAATCATCCTGGCCTTGCTGCACTCCGCATGGGCACAGAGACCTATGTGGAGGATGAGTTCGTGAATGAGGCGCCCCACGACGGAAAGATTTCCACATTGGCTACGAAGCAAGGGGAAACCCTAGCATCGCAAGACAATGTGGAGGCTACCAAAACCGTTATTGAATCTGTCGTTGGTTCACAGTTATCACAACGCACACTCGCCACTCAAGTTCTCCAAGATGCATACCAGGCTGTCGCTGCTTCCGCCTCCGCCGAGTCTCAGGGTGCAGCGGGAAACCGCAGCGACCTTGACAAGATCTTGGACGAAGACGACGAGAAGATCTTTGCCCCACTTGAACCTGATCACCTCGATCGGGCCCGCCAAATCGTCTCTGCGCCAGGTGGGAGCGTATCTCAGGAGAATTTCGCGACCCTGCTCGCAGGGGTCGTTCAGTTCGACGAGAGCACAGGACTGGCACCTCCAGAGCTACAGACTCGCATCCCGTCTTGCGCAATTTGCAACGCTCGGATGCCAGCTGATTTGGACACGCCTGGGGCCACTCTGAAATGTGCCTTTTGCATGAGGTACGAGAACTCCAAATGGCCGGACGAAGTTGCGGCCTGGCGAGAACAGTTCGTTGCGTTTGCCGCCACTCAGCCGGATGACGTCGCCCAGCGCATCACAGCTGCCCCCATTGATACGCGTGGCTCGAAGAAGCCACAGACAGACGCTAAAGACGAGCTTCAAAACATGGGGAAGAAAGCTGACAAACGGCATCAGAAGTGGCTAGCTTGGAATTCTCCATCTCGGGAGGAGTGCGACAAGCTACGTGCAGACGCCGACGCGGACGGCATCCCGCCTGAGAATCCAAATTATCCTCCCATGTATCATCCATACATGTCTCTAGCACAGCGCTTTGCGGAGGATGATGAGTTTCGTGAGCAGATGACAACAGTTCGGACTCAGGCTGGTAGGGTTGCATGGACGTTAGAAGTTGCCACTGAGGCCGATCGCCTCTGGCAGGCCTCCAAAAAGAGGAAAGAGGTCGGAGCGCCGAACCTTGGAGCCGAAACACTTCGTGAACGTTTTCAGCGCAACCACCTTACCGTTCACGTCCCGGGCGAATCTCTCCGCGGTGCCATCACCGCCGCAGAAATTCGTGCACACCCACAGTCTTTGACTGGGTCCCGGGACGAGATCCGATCCGGTGTTAAGCGAGAGCGCGAAGAATACTACTCTCAGCTTCAGGAGACCGCCAGTGCAGCGGGAAACCGCAGCGGCAACGCTCCAGGAAGCAGTAGTGGGGGTGACTTTAGGGGGAGCGGGACCGATCCAACCCCCCAGCCACCACCACACACATCCGAGTATCGTACTTCTTCCGGCGCGTTCGACAGCCATGGCCATACCGCCTCCGCTGCCAGATATGCGCCTGCGCGTCCCGATGATGGACCACCTCTGGCAAAGCGCCCCGCCATTTCGAATGTGACCCACGGGTACAGTGCTGAATACGGTGCCCACTATTATGACAGGCAAATTGCACCGTATGACCGCCAGTGGTACGACCATTGGGGCGAGTTCATCTGGATCAAAGCGTGGGATCCGTTCGCCAATAATGGATGGGGCGCGACTGCATGGAATAAGAAGTACACATCGGGGAAATATACGGGCAGATCATGGCGCTGGGACCCTCCACGCTGACGCACCAGGAAACTGGTTGCCATGCCGCCCATAAGATTTTGAATGGCTTCCAACTTTGTCGTATTGTTGATGTGCCTATTGATGCATTATATCATTTTCTTCGATGACATGTAGTATTCGAGGACGCTCGCACTTACCTTTTGATCAGTATATCACTTCAAGGATTCTTCCTCTTCATGGACTCAACAACTGTGAGAAAGTTTATGGTGACAGCTATCCTCATGATGGGATAATACTACTCATATAGATTCAAAAAAAATCGCATAATGCACAATTGCATAAATATCCTTTAGATTTGAACTGTGGCAAGACGTACATATTGCATCTGGTACAGATTGGATATGGAACTTGCATAAAAAGATTTTCACCACCCTCGTACCGTGACTGATTTGATTACTTTGATTTGGTATTGGATTGAAGACTTCATATTCATGATTATCATGTGTTGCTTCGGGCACCGACCGTTTGGGTCGGTGTCATAAGAGTTCAGTCTCTCCATTCCACTTCTCTCCAGCCCACAGCACTGTCCTGGGTTCTATCTCGGCGGCTGGCGCTGTAAAACTTTTTGCAGGTTAGCGCCGCCGTTGGATACGAACCTTACGACAGAGCTTTGGCTGTCCCTTCCTTTCCTTCCTGGGCCGAAGCAGTGGATTGCAGACAGGAGTTCAGTAGAGATTCACTCTCCTATCCCGATCCCCGCTTCGGTGCCTTTCGCTTTTGTGCGTTGGCATCGGGCGGGATCGGGACGGGGGGTGTGTGTGAATCCCCCTACTTTCCTCCTATCTTGCTCATATCCATCGCCCCTCTTGGCTCGGATGACAGGTACTCGATACTTGGAGGTACGTTGGGTAAAACCATCGTCCCTCATCGTCTACCGACGGACACTCGGGGGTGGGGTCGGTCCATTGGTCCTCCTCACCCTCACACAGAGAGCGAGGAGGTCCTCCTCCTCCTCCTCCTCCTCCTCCTCCTCCTCCTCCTCCTCCTCCTCCTCCTCCTCCTCCTCCACATCCTCATCCTCGTCCTCGTCCTCGTCCTCGTCCTCGACCTCCCTCCCCCTTCCAACTCAGGGTGGTGGTGGTGGAAAGCAGGCCCATCAGCGATGGTGAACGAGTTCGTGGCCCTGGACACCTCGCCGGTGTGGACCGAGGCGCCCCGCGGGCCGCCCATCCACTGCCGGCAGAGGCGGCCCACGCCCGGCGGGAAGTGCCACCAGGGCACCTACTGGTGCCCGGGGGCGGCCAAGAGGGCGGTGCTGGCGAGGGCTCAGTCGGGGCTGTCCCTCTGCAGGAGGAATATTCCCAGGAGGGACAAGAACACACAGACACAATCAATCGTCGATTCCCCAGAAAATGTGGGGAAAGATGGGAGGTGGGGTGGAAGACAAAAACCCAGAAAATGTTGGAAAATATGGGGAATCTTTTTATTTGTGTGTATTTATTTAATCGCTTCGCTCATTCCGCCGGCCCATACAGTCTCATGTCTGCCGTTTGCCCGAGGGCCTGGTGTCAATGCGGCGCTTTGGGGGTTCCTGGGGCCGCTTGGGGGACTCCTGGGGCGCTCGGGGGGGCACTTGGGGGGCCTCCTGGGGCCGCTTGGGTGACTCTTGGGGGCCTCCTGAGGGCCTCGTGGGGGCCTCTTGGGGCCTCTTAGGGGCCTCTTGGGGCCTCGTGGGGGCTTAGGGCCGAGGGCTCGAAATGTTGTTTCGTGTTCCCTCTCTGGGGCCCCCTTGGGGGCGTTCTTGGGGCCCTCTTGGACCGTCTTGGAGGCTTCTTGGGCCGTCTTCGAGCCCTCTTGGGCCATCTTGGGGCCCTCTTGGGGGCCTCTTGGGCCGTCTTGGGGCGTCGGGAAGCCGAAAAGGTGGAAGCTCCAAAATCTCTCAAAAACCTAAGGAAAAGCTATGACTTTTGCTTCTTGGGGCCCTTTTGGGAGTGCTCTTGGAGGCCTCTTGGGGCGTCTGGGGGCCATCTTGGGCGTCTTGGAGCGATCATGTGGCATCTCGGAACCCTTGTGTACCATCTTGGGAGCCTCTTGGGGGCATCTGGACCCGTCTTGAGGGTTTCGGGGACGTCTCGGAGCCCTGTTGGTGCGCTCCTGGAGCGCTCCTGGAGCGCTCTGGGGGAGTCTCCCGGGGATCGGTCGGGGATCGCCCGGGGTACTTTTCGTCCGGGGACCCCCAGGGGCCGCCCCGCGCGCGCCCGAACTAGAGATACTGTTAACCAGTTACCGGAGACCTTAGCACGCCTCTGGCCCGTTGGGCCGGCGAATTTGTGTGTCCCAGGGCCCCTTCATATTCAGAAATAGTCAGAAAATCGTATGGGGAGGATTTGTTGTACTCTTTTTGACGATGTGGGTGCATTTTGTTTTTCGATTTTTTTGTTCGCCCAGAATCCGCATGTAGGGGGCATGTCCGGCCTAAGCCAAGAGGGTGGTGCTGATTAGGGGGGGAGATATCACGGCGTGGGCCATGATATTTCTTCAGATCTCATGACGCCTCTTCTTATTTCATTGCGTTCCTGCCCCCCCTTCTGCCCCCCCCCCTCCGGGGCCGCGCACATGCCGCCGGCCATGATTTGCGCCCCCCCCCCCCTCTTGGACGCCCCCTTCTTGGCCGCCCCCGAGGTACGCTGGCAGCAGCGCCAACTTGGTCTCGCCGACATCCATCCCCACGATTGGAGGAAGAAAAAAGCTGCAGAAGCATAGACTTTCGACGGGCCGCGTGGACTTCTGCGATCCGCGCAGGACCCCCATGGCGGCGCCTCTGACGCCGCCCCTGGCGCGCTCCGCGCGCCAGCGAATGGGGTTCCAGCGCGGATCCAAGAAATTCGTACGGACTGTCAAAAGTTTACGTTTGCGTAGTTTTCTGCTCCCCCAACGATGCTCGACTCCATTCAGTGGGACAAGTCGTGCGGAAGCGACTGGAACATCCAGAGCGACGGCAAGCACCGCTCCTACGTGCTGGTCGACCCCCTCCTCTCGGCGAGGGTGCGGGACTCGTCTGGCTCCGTGGCGAGCCGCTTCGTCAGCGCGAGGGATCCGTCCGGGCGCGTGGAGGCGGCCAGGACGGCCACAGACGCTCTGAGGGCGAGGCGGAAGGGCGACGCCGCCGGGAAGGCCGAAGGGGTCCCCGACCTTCCAAGAAGAAAGGATGGCACAACCAGGCATGAGGTCCGCACGGATTTCTGGGGTCGGCGCTGAACCGCTCTTGGCGTCAAGTCGGGCCTGTCCCATCTACAGGAGGATTATCCAAAAATCGTAAAAATCTCCGACGGTAGGAACCCACATGTAATCGAGTTAGCTTGCCCCTCGCATTTCTCTTCGTCTGGCGGGGTTTCCTTCCGCCCTCCGTCCTCCTCCTTCTCCTCCTCCTGTTCCTTCTCGTCCTACTCGTTGCATTTCTGATCCTCTTCCTCTTCCGCCTCCTCCTCCTCCGCCTCCTCAACTTCCTCCCTCTCCTCCTCATGTTCCTCTTCCTTCTCGGCCTTTGCCTTGCCCTCCTCCACCTCCTCCTCCTCCTTTTCCCCCTCCTCATCGCCGCCCCGCTTGTTCCCCTCCTGCACGTCTCTTTCTTCCTGGCAGGAGCGCGCGCGCGTAGAATTTCTTCGGCGCCCTCGCCGCCACGCCTGGCAGGGGCGCATTCTCCGATGGCGAAATCGCGCACCCGTCGGGGACAGCCCCGCTTGCCAGGTCGCTGGGGCAGCCCCGCGAGCCGCTGGCGCGCGAGACCAAACCGTTGGGACAACCCCGCGGGTTCCGAACGGGGCGCCGCCGCGCTCAGGCGGGGGGCAGCACGAAGCCCAGCTCTGTCGCGAGCTGCTCCGCCTCTGCCATGGAACTCCTCCGTTCTGACCGCGAACTCTAGGAGCGCCTTCCGCAAGGATGTTGGCGGCCCTCGCTCCAGGAACTCTCGCGGCGGCAGCCGCGGGATCAGCGTGTTCCGCACGCGCGTGACGCAAGAGAACGTGACGTAGAGGTGCACCCTGCCTCGTCCGACATGCCCGTGCGACCAGCGTCCCCGTCCCTCGCGCAGTCGGTGCTGACACCCTTGCGCAGCGTTTGGCTTTGCGACAGCGTGGAGGCGAGGTACGACGCATGCGTCATGGTGAACCCCGAACGGCGCACGGCGTGCGGCCCCGAGCTGTGCCACGTGAGCTGCTCGCTGGGCCTGAACATGAGCAAGCTCCTCGCCCGCGCCTCGGCCTCGCCGTCGTCGTCGGCGCCTTCGGTGCCCTGTAGCAGCACTTCGGCGACCTCCTAGTAGATCGGAGACTCCTTAAACTTAAAGCCGTGCACCTGCAGCCAGATTTCCTGCAGTAGTTTGCGGGGGCGGCTAAGTTGACCCGGCGAGCTTTCCTCGTACCACTGTTCGCCTTCGGTGTGAAGAGCGAAGGATGCGATGGTGGCCCGTGGCACCTGCGCGAACCCCAACCTTCTCTTCTTCACCTCTTCCTGCACTGCCGTGAATCGCACCTCCATGCTGACGTGGGCCAGTAAGACGCCGTGGATGTCCCCCGTCTTGTGCATGTTCGGAATGTTCAGGAGGTGCCAGCCCGCGTCGGGATCGCCCTGAATCGTACTGCGCTCGTCCACGGCCTGCGAGAAAGCGAGGGGCACGCCCAGACGCCGCGCGTCGGAGCGAACGCGCGTGTTGATCCACTTCGTCAGCGTGTCCCAGTAGATTCCCATGCCGTAGCCGAGCCGAGAGTTCTCGCGCTGGCGCCAAGGGTCCAAGACGCCGTGGTTGTCCGAGGCCAACGTCGTTCTCCCCAGTTGGACCAGACCTCTGGCGGAAAAGGGCTTGCCCTCGCGCGTGCAGCCTTAGAACGTGATCAGAGGGCCTCTGGGCTCGAAGCGCTTCGTGCCTTTTCAGCTCGAAAACGCAAGGGATCTGAGAGAAAGCGTTGATGGCGTGTTGAATTTCCATCGTCGGCGGCTCCGCGTGCTTGTAGGACCCGTCGTCCAGGACCTGGAGCCCGTTCGCGTCCGTCAGAAGGCTGATGCTGCTCGTGGGTTTCAGCTGCAGGAAATCGCCGACGTGCAACACGATGGGGCGCGCCCGAAGTGGTGGCGCGGCCGTTTGTTCGTGGAACGTGTCATTGCGTCCGTGGCGCGCGCGAAAGTCCAGCGCGATGTACAGCGCGGCCGCCACCCGCCTGATACTTCTTCCACATCCAGGCTTCAGGGGCCCAAAACTGACGACAGTTTTGGGGTCCCGATGACCCGCTCGGATTCCAAACGTGAGCGGCGAGCCCCATAAAGGGGGAGGGCTCCCGCATGAGACTTCCTCGCAGTTCACTCACAGACGAGGCTCCCGCCTTATACATCTTCCATATTCGGGGTCCCGATGGCCCGCTCGGATTACAAACGTGAGCGGCGAACCCCATAGGGAGGGGGTTCCCGCTTGAGAGTTCCTCGGAATTTGCTGACAGCTGTCAGTGGTACTTCCTCCTTTCCAGGCCTCAGGGGCCCAAAAGTGTTGACAGTTACATGATCCCGATGACCCGCTCGGATTGAAAACATGATCGGCGGGCCCCATAGGGAGGGGGGTCCCGCTCGAGAGTTCCTCGGGATTCACTGACAGACGAGGATCCCGCATGATACTTCCTTTTTTCCAAGCTTCAGTGGCCCAAACACGTTGACAGTTGTAGGAGTCCGATGACCTGCTCGGGCTGAAAAACATGAGCGGCGGGCCCCATCGGGAATCGGCTCCCGCATGAGACTTCCTCGCAGTTCACTCACAGACGAGGCTCCCGCCATATACTTCTTCCATTTTCAGGCCTCATGGGCCCAAACCGGACGACAACAACAGGATCACGATTACCCACTCGGATTAAACACGTGAGCGGCGGGCCCCATGGGAAGGGGCTCCCGCCTGAGACTTCTTCGCAATTCTTGATTTCCCGCCTGAAATTTCCCGCCTGAGACTTCCCGCCTGGCGCCGGGCCGCCCCCCCTCGTCCCGCCTTAGGCGGCCGCCCTGGGGACCCTCGGCGATCCCCCCTTTTCTCCTGCTGGGAGCCCGCCGGAACGCCCGATACGTGTCGCCGCCGCGTCTGACCCCCACGGCGCTTGCCCAGCCGCCTTGCGCTTTCGGCGCTGCTTGGGCCTGTCCTTTGCCGTACGGCGGCCTTGGGCCCCTCCCTCGGGTCCTCGTCTGCCCTGCGCGGCCTCACCGTCCTGGCCCTGCCCCGGCGTGCGAGGCCGCAGGTCAACTCCTTCGGCCCGAGACGCTGGCCTCCGGGCCTCCCCCCTCGGGGGCCTCCTCGCCGGCGGTCCGCCACCAGTTCCCACCACTCGCCCAGATTGCGGCCAGTAGTCGCTTTCGTCGCCACCGGTATTGGCGCCGCGCATAACCTTGACCTGGAAGTGCGACCGCTAGTCGCCTTCATCGCACTCGCCTCCGCGCACGCCCCGCGGGCGGCCCCTCGGGTTTGCCGCCCTGGCCTCGTGCCCACTGCCGCCTGGCGCGCGCCCAGCGGGGGCTGACGGCCCGCCCCGGGCCTCCCAGGACGCCCTTGTTCTGGGTATCTTGCGACCCTCCGCCCCCGCCGGAGCGACCGCCCGGGGGACCCTCGGCGCTCCCCCCTTCTGTGTCTCCTGCTGCGAGCCCGCCGGAGCGCCCGAGGAGTGCCCCCGCTGCGTCGGATCCCCGCGGCGCCCGCCCTGCCGCCTTGCCCCGCGCTCTAGGCGCTGCAAAAGGGTCTATCCTTTGCCGTGCTGCGGTCGTGGGCCCCTCCCCCGGGTCCCCGTCTGCCCTCTGCGGCCCAATCGTCGTGGCCCTGCCCCAGCGTGCGAGGCCGCAGGGAAACCCCCTTGGCCCAAGCCGCTGGCCTCCGGGCTTCCCCCCTGGGGGTACTCTCCCAGGCGGTTCTCCGTCAGTTCCCGCCTCCCACCCAGCTTGCGACCGTTTGTCGCTCCTCGTCGCCACCGGTGCCTCGTGCCGCGCGTGCTTTTTACAAGAACTGCGAACGCCAGACGCCTTCACCTCGCTTTCTCCGTGCTCCACCAGACCCCGCGCGCGAGGTCGCAGGAAAGCCCTCTCGGCCCAGGGCGCTGGTCTGCAGGCCTCCCCCTCCGTGTGGGTCACTCTCTGGTCGTTCTCCGGCGGTCCGGCCATCGCTTGCCCCGCCTTCCGCCTGCCTCCCCCGCGGCGCTTGCGTGGCCGCTCTGGCCCTGCCCCTTTTACCACCCGGCGCGCGCCCTGCTGGGGTTGTCGGTGCTCGCGGGGCTCCCAGTGCTTCTCCTTTACTGGGCCCCCTTGTGGCCCTTCGCCTCTCGGTGCTGGGCCACCCCCTCTGTGCCCCGCCCGTCGTGGGGCGCTCGGGGCTCCTTTGTCACTCTGCCTTCCCTCCCCGCACGGGGTCGACGGGCACCTGGTCCTCCCCCACCGCGCTGCTCATCCCTGTCTGTCCTACGCTGGGCTTTCCTGTCTCCTGGGCGGCGCGTGCCGCTCGCACCCGCCCTTTCGGCGCCACCCCCTCCTGTCGTCTGGGCCCTCTCGGCACCTTGGCGGCGCGGGCCGCTCGCCCCCGCCTGATGGCCCCCACGGCTTCACTCCCTGCCTCGTTCTACCGTCCTCTGGCCGCTCCCTCTTGCCACCTGCGGCGTGGTCTGTTCGCACCCGCCCGGCTGCCACCCCGGCACCCCTCGGTGTCTGGCGATCAGGATCTACTCTGTCGGGCGCCCGCATCATGCCCAGTCTTTCCTCTGAGACGGTGGCTTGCTGCCTTGCGTTCCGTGTCCTTTGTCCTGCCCTGGGTTTGCCGTGCGTCATGGTGGCGTTTTTTTCGTCTAGGACGTGACTGGCGACCTGAATTACCACCTAGTGCTGCACGTCGCCCAGAAGGATTTCCTGGCGCGCGCTTTCTTGTGAGCTGCGGCGAGGCTCGCCTCCAATTAGCCTTTCCCCTCGTTTGGTCTTGTGTCTCTTTCCGCCCCTCTTTTTCCCTGGGCGCGAATTTAGGCCGCTGCCCGTGTTTATCGCTCCTGGACGCCGCCCGACTTTTCTCGCCGCGGTCGCGACCGAACCAATCCCCACCAGCCCATGTAGAAACGATTGCCAGGTGAGTCGGTGAATCAGGGACGCCTGGGAGCACGCGTTCGGACAGCCTTGTTGGGCAGCGTCGAAATTGGGTGGGCAGTACCCTGCGCCAGAACACAAGGACAACACATAGCTCCGCGTACTGAAGTTTAAGACAGAAATCGGTGCAAGGTGCGTCAATATGTTCCCTGTGGTAAGCGTATCAGGCGCAGGTTGCTGTATCTACGATCCGACGCCAATCATTAATGACGCGCAGATTTGAGCCGCATCTCGATGGGCATCCTGATATTAGCCCTTGCGCCCATTTGTATCTTAAACTCGCGTGCGTTTCGGATTTTCTCAGGTGTTGGTGCTGGTTCCGCTGCTGCTGCTGACGCTGGTGCTGGTGATACTGTTGTTTATGTTGTTGTTGCTGCTGCTGCTGTTGCTGCTGGTGTTGCTGCTTGTGGTGCTCCTGCTGGTGGTGGTGATGTTGCTGGGACCATGTTGTGGGTAGGACGAGAAAGAGGAGGAACAGGGAAAGGGAGGAGGTTGGAAAACGAAGCGCCCTAGATCACCTGCGCCCAGAGGGCTGGTGGAATTCACACAGACGAGAATATCGCCTGCATATTCAAGCCTCGGGGCCCAAGAGTGACGACAGTTGCAGGAATCGGGTGATCCGGCGGGCCCCATAGGTAAGGGGTTCCCGCCTGAGACTTCGTCGCAATTATTGACGCTTCGCTTGGCGGTTCACCCTCCAGACGATGGCGCACTTTTGAGCGGCAACGAGGTCCGCCTCCTCTTGTTTCCTCCGCGTTGTTCTCTCGTTGTCTCTCTATTTCCCTTTCCCGCTTGCGCAATTGAGGCCGTAGCCACAGTGTTACATATTTCGGACGGCGTTCCGCATTTCCGTTACGCTCGCGATCAAGAGTCTCCCCACCACCCCATTCAGACACGATTACTCGGCGTTTCGGTTAAAATGGGACGCCTGGAAGCACGCGGGGGGAACTTATGCGCACACAGGCCGCACTAGTAGTAGTAGTAGTAGTAGTAGTAGTAGTAGTAGTAGTAGTAGTAGTAGTAGTAGTAGTAGTAGTAGTAGTAGTAGTAGTAGTAGTAGTAGTAGTAGTAGTAGTAGTAGTAGTAGTAGTAGTAGTAGTAGTAGTAGTAGTAGTAGTAGTAGTAGTCGTAGTAGTAGTAGTAGTAGTAGTAGTAGTAGTAGTAGTAGTAGTAGTAGTAGTAGTAGTAGTAGTAGTAGTAGTATGTAGTAGTAGTAGTAGTAGTAGTAGTAGTAGTAGTAGTAGTAGTAGTAGTAGTAGTAGTAAAGTTAGTAGTAGTAGTAGTAGTAGTAGTAGTAGTAGTAGTAGTAGTAGTAGTAGTAGTAGTAGTAGTAGTAGCAGTAGTGGAAGTAGTAGTAGTATTGGTAGTAGTAGCAGTAGTAGTAGTAGTAGTAGTAGTAGCAGTAGAAGTGTAGTAGAGGTAGTAAAGGTCGTCGTACGTAGGCCATTAGTAGTCGCAGTAGTAGTAGTAGTCGCGTCGTTCGTCGTCGTAGTATCAATAGTCGTAGTAGTCGTAGTAGTGTAGGATGAGAAGGAGGGACTAGTAGTAGTAGTAGTAGTAGTAGTAGTAGTAGTAGTACGCCTTGTAGTCGTAGTAGTAGTAGTAGCAGTAGTAGTAGTAGTAAGTAGTAGTAGTATTAGTAGTAGTAGTAGTAGTAGTAGTGCAGTGGTAGTAGTAGTAGTAAGTAGTAGAAGTAGTTAGTAAGTAGTTAGCGGTAGTAGTATAGTAGATGGTAGAGTTAGTAGTAGCAAGTAGGAGTAGTTAGCA
>CAUYUJ010019604.1:157275-212275 GCA_963575745.1 Prorocentrum cordatum
CTATGTGGTAAAGTATGTTCTGACTATTTAGGGGTATTTGCTTCAAAAAAGATCGCCCAAAACCCGCCTGTTGGGGGACACGCCCGACCTAATCCTGGCAGCGCCTCCGCCGCAACCCCTGTCGCGCTCCGCGCGGTAGGCAGGAGTTGTCACCGAGTCGCGGCGACGGGTCTGTCACCATTTTGAGGCCTCTGGGGGCTGGCTTCGGGCTCCGTGGCCGTGAAGAGGTTACCTAATTCATAGGTTTGGGGGACGACGCATGGAACAAGAACAAGGCGCAACATGTCTTGGGTGTTCCATTCGATTGAGCAGAAAATTCAATGCGGGACCCCCCGCCAGGACGCGCTTTCCACACCCGATCCTTTTCTGTTGGCCCTGGAGCCCCAACACTGCCTCCAGATGCCAGAATCGATGTTCCTCAGGACGTGTGTTAGTCCAGTGTCTTTAGCCAGTTTGGTTTCACCGATAACACGCAGCCTGTGTCGGCCCGCATCATATCGCTTGCGTCCTGCTGGAGGGCTTCGGAGGAAAAGCACGTTGGCGCCAGCACACGTCTTGCGGGGATCACCGACGCAGCACGGTGAAAGCAGCTCCTCGACTTCTTCATGACGTTGGATTCAGACACCCGGCGATGTGAGTCTTACAGCGGCCCCAGAGATATCGCCCCCGTGGGGTACGGCAGGTTCGCGTCGTGTCGACCAGCGGCGACCCCTGCGCGGGCGTTTCAGGTTGAATGTCTCTTGTTTCCCAGAAGTGGCCAATCCTTGAACGACCCGGCCTTTCTGAAAGGGCCGATCGTTGAGGTTTGGAAGATCCCCGCGTTGTCAGAAACCAACGCCGGGGTCGACACGACACGAACCTGCCGTATCGCCCCCTTTCCCCATGGGGTAGCGTATCGTCCCCGATCAATTTCTGATGGCCCTGGGGCCCGCATACGGCACCCCCAGCGGCCGCAATCGAGGACACGCCGCTGGGACCGAACAGAAGCAGATCGTCGGAGATCTGGGTATGTTAGGCGGCACGCGCCAGGGGGGGGGGCGCTGCTAGGGGGATGAAACATTTCTCGGATCCGCGCTGGACCTCCCCGGCGGCGCCTCCGGCGCCGCCCCTGGCGCGCTCCGCGCGCCAGGGAGGGGGGTCCAGCGCCGATCCGAAAAATCCGCACGGACTCCAGAGTTTTTGTGTTAATGTCATTCGGCGTTCCCCTAGCTACAGTGGTGGCCTTCCAAGAAGGCGTGGGGGGCTTCAAGAAGGCCAGGAGGGCCTGTAAGGAGCTACCTGCCTGCTTTGCAGCGCCCGCTGCCTTCTCAAACGGCCATCCCACCTCGGGCCCCCCCCTTGTGCGCGCCGCGTCTTTTATTACGTTGCATTTTCCGATGACCTCGCCTGTCTCCAAAATTGGTGTCGTTTCTTGTGCCCGACGCAGGTTCGATGCGGACTCGACGGAGATTCGACATGGTAGGGACGCGACAGGACAGACACGCTCCTCCGAAGGTGCAACACACAGTCGAGTTTGATTAGTAATTAGGTCGACTCGTCCAAATCAGGGGTGGCAGTGCGCCTTTCGTATGGCGTCACATGCCTGCTGCATTCCCTGGGCAAAGGTTCCCTGGTTTACATGCCATTTCGCCCTCGGTAGAGCCTTGTGTCGCAGCAGCAGGCGCTGTCGCTGCCGTCGGCTTCGGCCCCTCCGCACCCTAAAAGCGTTGCGGAAATGGCAGAGCGAGCGACCGCAGCGACCGTGCGCCGAGGCGCCCCAGCCAGCACCGCGGCCAGTGCGGCGGCATCCACCTTGGGAGGTGCCGAGGGCCGAGGGAGCCCCTCTGGGCCCCGTCACCCCGCAGCTGCGGCTCGCCGAGGAGGCTCTCGCGCGCCCTCTCTGATCAAACTCGACTGTCCCCTGTGAAGGGCGGCGCCCGCAGCGAGCCGACGGGCTCCCGGGTGATCTTCGAGCACCACCCCGCGCCCATCGGCTCCGAGCCGCCGGGGGGCCGCGGGCCGCAGGGCGCGGCCTGAGAGGGGGTCCGCGGCCGGAGGGGCGCCCCGCCCCGGCGGTCCTCCGAGGCGGCGGTGTCCACACGCAGGCGGGGCTCAGCAGCAGGTCGACCTTGCCAGATCAAGGTGCCCTTATGTCCTGTGTGTGTGTTGCGGGGCATGTCTTCTGCATTCCTGCGGCAACGTGGCCTTTGGAAGTGTCGTGTGTCCTCTTGCGTGTCGTCTCCAGTCAACCCCGACTGTATCCGCCGCCTGGGGTCTATAGGCCTCCTAGATGGGGTCCGAGCAGATGGGGTCGGAGGACCGCGGCGCATCGCCGACGCATCGCCGATGCGGCTCGACGTGGAGCCCGATGTTCTCCGCAACGACGGCGCCGATGCATCGCCTGCGTCGCTGATGCATTGCAGATGCGTCGGCGATGCGACGCGATCCCCCGACCCTATTCAGGAGACCTCTGTGGAGGGAGGATCCCACTCTGCTGCGTGTTGCCCAGGCTTGGCGATCGCCTGCAATTCGTGCGAGAGCGTGGCACCGCGCGCGTAGCCCGCTTCTCTCTCGGACCTTCCTCGCCTCGACGCTGCGCGCGAGGCTGCGGCGCACAGCAAGAGAGGGCGTCGCAGCACTGTTGCCATGGGTGCCTGCCGCCTCCTTCCCAAATCAGCATCGATTGATTATTTTCCTTATCCTGATTCACCTCCTCCTCTCTGATTTTCTCCTCAGCTAATTTCTTCCAACACCGCAAGTGCCTGCAGACATACACTCCGAGTTCCACGTGTCAGAACCGAATGGGGGGATGAGGAATAAGAGGATGATCGTATTTGGGGGAGAGAGAGAGAGAGAGAGAGAGAGAGAGCGCAAGAAAGAGAGAGAGAGAGGGAGAGAAAAAGAGAGCGATACATCTATATAGAGAGAGAGGGAACCAAAGGAAGAAGAAGACGGAGAAATGAGGAAGAGGGAGAGAACGTGTTTGTGGAGGAAGGGGCAGAGGGAGAGAGGAGGAGGAGGAGGAGGAGGAGGAGGAGGAAGAGGAGGAGGTTGAGAGGAGGGAGAGGGAATATGATGAGGAGGGGACTAATTCGTGAATGCAGAACCAGGAAACAAGGGAGGAGGAGTAGGGGGAGCAGGGAGGAGGAATATTACTAGGAAGCGGCGAAGGAGGAGCAGGGAGTGGAGGAATGTGATTGAGTTCGAGGAGGGAGAGGATAAGTGAGGTTAAACTGTTCGGGGCGTTCCAACGCCACAGAGAAGCATACATGGTTCCCTTCCGTCGCTATCCCTGGGACCGTCGTCGCCGTCATCTTTTCTGTTCGCTTACCTGGGCTCCTCAGGGGTCCGCTGTCTCTCACCACTGCTGGCGCAGACCTCTCATCATTTCTTGCATCTGAGCCTCTGTATGACAAACATCCCCTGCTCTAGTGATAGGGCCCCGGCTTGAAATCGGTAACGGTATAGCGAAGAACATATACATTCCCAATTCGTGAAGTCCTTGAGAGTTAACCGGTAATGGCCAGAAGGTTTTGTAGTCAAACCAAACGCGACAAAAAGCCTTAGATACATTAAGGATCGTCTCAACGCCACGCGCGTTAAACTTTAAGTTCCGCCGTCGCCTCGAAACGCCGTCGCGCCGCTCGTATTCGTTGTTAAAGTCCGCAGTGGCTACAAGAATGGAGGGCGACTGAATTTCAGAACGGGGCTCTCGCGACATCGCTGCGCACATTCGTTTGCAAGGCTTGCTCCTCAAATAGCGCCGCCGCCGTCGACCTTGCAGCCATCGTCATGTTGTCTCCAGATTTCGTGTGCGCCAGTCACTAAAGCAACACATGTGTTGGGTAGTGGACCAAGCTGAGCGTGATCTCTTCAAGCGCAGGCAGCGCAATAGTGCACATGCGCCCATTTTTGATCATTTTGATACTGAACACATCGAGTATACGCTCAAGAATTGCCAGGTGGCGTGGGAGCATGCAACAGGCCAGCCACCCCTCGCAGACGACCTCCGGCGGCTGTAGCATCACGTGGTTGGCATTGTGTCGATCACCTTCCGAGGATGCTCATAGACCGCCCATCGCAAATGTCCCCAGAACGTGGGCCCGCGTTGCAGTATAATGGCGCGTATGCGTTGACGTTGCCGATTCGTTTTCATAATTTGGTGACAACCCCCACGCTACAACCGCCGTGGAATATGTGCTGCCCAGGTCAATGCGTCAGAAAGCCGCGCGGTGACAACATCAAGAGGAATTCAACGCCACGCCAGCCACGTGCTTACAGCGTTTGTCAGTTTTGCTGCGCTGCGCAGCGCGGGCTCTCGGTCCCCAGTTAGTTTCCGATGTCAGGAGTACATGTTCAACGCGACCTTGCGCGCACGTGGAAGATCGTCGTATATGCGTGGGCGCTGGTCTTGGACCAAGCCGCCACCCAGTGAATGGGAAGGATAAGTACACTTGGAGGAGTCTGGCCAGGATCTTGGGAAATACGTTCTCCAACGTGCTATGTTCATTCAAATAACCACGTCGCTGCGGGCCTGGCGCCTGGAGATTGTTGAGCGGCGTGCTCAAATCCGAGAGCAAGTTGAGACGTGCGTCGAATGTCTTGGCGCTTGCGCAGCTAGTTTGGTGATTTACGATTTCAACAGACGCGTGGGTCCAAACTGAAGGCTGGGGCGGCCGTCGACGCGCTGCTGGGCACTTCAATGGCCAATGCGTTGCAACGTTTCTCGTCCATGGCCTCGTGTTCCACGTTTCACATACGAAGCACGAGTGTCCACGGCATCGATCGGACCTCCCTTTTTGCCAACAGATCACGGAACAAAAACTTCACGGGGCTTTCCAGCAACAGCAGCGGTGGCAGGGCGACAGTTGTTGACGAACTCCAAATCTCCTTCACCCTGTTTGAACTTCGCGGCACCGTCTCTACCCAGACCTTGCATGAATGATCCGCACGCAAGGCGTGCACTGCGACATGTTTGGAGGAAATGGAATTGTGTTCGGTTTGATGGATTCGGACCCTCACGGGAATCGTCACTGGCTTTGGTTGCATAGACGGAGCGTCGAGGAGAGCGGCTCCAAGAGGCGGTGCAACCATTGGAGGGTGAAAATGGGGGTCGGGCGCAGGGTCCTGGCACTGGTGCTTTTATGGGTCATGCATGGGCGATACATCCTCGATTGTTGTGTTCGGCGGGGGAACCAAGTGAAGCTCCCCGCCTGCGCCCATCCGCGAGACATGAGGGTAAACGCAGCAAGGGGTGGAGGGCTCGGGAAAGGCGACGAAGGCAACGTGCGCTGAGGGCGCAAACAAAAAAACGCTTAAATACACGAAAGTCGCGAGGTGAGTGTCAAAACCTGCCCAGCCAATCTGGCATGCGGAACACTGCGCTTCAGTGTTGGGGATATTGAAGGCCAGGGACAATTGCGCATTCACGCTGTGGGGAAAAGCCAACCTGTGAATTTATATTCGGAAATATTGAAAATGTGAATTCACATAAAAGGAAGATGTGAATCCACATTTTGGAATTCTGTGTAGGACTGCCCATGAAAAGGGCCAGGTTGTGAATTCACATTTTTGGGGGAACGGAAGATGTGAATTCGCATTTTAGGAAAAAAAGGAAGATGTGAATTCACATAGTGGGAGAATCGCGGGACCCATTCCAAATTTGTCAGGCGGGTCGACCAGTCATCGCCTGGGAACCTACACGAACACCAATCGCACAATCAATGCGCAATTGCGCTCCACTTCGCCGCCCCACGCGCAATGCGCAAGAACGCCCGCACGCATGAACGCCAATGGATGGACGGCGCGTTTGCCCGCGCGGGCAACGCTCGGGCACGAGCGAATGGCCCTCCATGGCCGCCAACATTGGATGCCAAGCATACCCGATCACAGACACGAGCGATACATTGAGCATGCATGGGCCATTCAGCCCCCTTGAAGGCCCCCTGTTGCAGACCCCCTTTTTCGCCCTCTCGAACCATTCTCGCATATGGTACATCTCCCAAGGGGTACAAATTGCGACGCGGCTGTTTTAGACTGGCCGTGCGGCTGTGTGGCAATGCGCTGATTGCTGCTTTCAGCCGACATTGCGGCCCAGTGGCTTGGGCATGCATTGCGCCAGTGCCTTTCGCAACGCGCGCTGCTGGTTCCGTGCCCACTGACTGGGGTCAGTCGATGCGATTCCATTCAGTATCTAGTGACTAAACCCTGTTCGAGGGATTTCGATGGGGGCCGAGAGGCCAACGTCGATCAAGTAGATGCACCAGCTGAGGATTGTTTTCCCGCGGTGGCCCCCCAGTTCTCAGGGCCCCGACGACGAGCTCGCACTTCCTCATTCCGAGCTTCATGCGCGCCTGTTTGCTTCCATCATGGCATGTGTGTCGCCTGTGCTTCACGCCTGCCAGGCGCGCGCAGGTGCTTCCTCGCAGTCGCCTTTGAGATGTTCCGCCAGAGATTGCCCGACGCCTCTCGCGCCCCCGACCAGCAAGCATGGCATGTTGATCGGCGGTCGCATGTGGCCATGGCATGTGGAAACGGCCGTTGACCCGGTCATCCTTCCAGTCGGCGCATGCGGTCGGAAAACTCTTTCACCGTCGTGTTGCGGTCGGGAAGATTCCATTATGGTGTGATCTTTCCGAGCGTATCCAGCCTGCATGTCAACCAGTGGCTTCGCTAGCTCAAACAGCTTCGACCCCGGGTCAAAGTACTGCTGAATATCAGCCCCCGGCGCCGCCCCGCGCAGTCGCCTGTCATCTCTGCCAGCCCCTGGACATTGCCACTCCACCGAAGGGCCCGACATCGGTTGCCAGCGTCGATCGCATAGATGTTCTGGCTGTCGAGATTGACCTTCTTCTGGTGGTCCAACATCGAGATGTCCGGGGGAGCAATGCCGCCCTGGCAGTGCGCATGGCATCCGGCGACGCGGTTATGGGAACTCATCCGAGGGAGAGTCTTCGCCCCCATCGGGATGTTTCTCGCCAGCTGCTCCGCGGAATATCGCCGTCGAATCCGAGAGCAGCGCGTCGGGCACTGTTTTGTTTCCGCGATCTGAAGAGGTGGCGTCCGAGGAAAGAGCGGGCAGGGTTTATTTTATTGAGGGGGGCTTTCTTCTGTTCCTTTCTGTTGGGGGGCGGCTCGTGGGTCGCCCTTGCGTCGCCCCCCCGGGGAACGCAGGGATCGGGGCAGGTGGGGGTTGAACAGGAAGAGCGGCATGTCTCTGCGCGCGTTTCCTTCGCGCCCGCCTGCCTCTTAGGCGTTGGCGGCAGAGTGCGATGAGAAGGCGAAGCCCGTTTACAAGTGCACCGAGCCCCCGCAGACTTCATCGGATGCGGCGGCGGACCGCGCCCATGCAGCATGAGAGGGGGGCCCGGCAGGAGTCGCTGAGAACGGCCGAGAGGGGGGCCCTGATCGGCGCGCGCGCGAGGCGGCCCAGGAGGCAGAGATGTCTGCGAAGGAAGCGAAGGGGGAGTCTGGCACATCGCACTTGACCCAGGCCGCGCAGAGAGCGGTTCGGATGATATTTTACGTCTGACATGCGCGGGGGGGCCGGGGCAGGCCAAGGCGGCGGGGACCTCGAATCCAGGCGAGCCCTACATTGCGAATAGCATGCTTTGGGTGACTGCGCTCGTGGACCGGCCCACCGCGAAGGCGAGCTTCGGCGCGTTTAGACGTCTGCTCCCATCGAACGCCCAGGTGGTCATAGAAGGGCGCGGCTACGCTCCTTCCGCTACGCGCGGCCAGATATGCTTTGGAAGCTGATTCTAGCCGCGTGCCCTGAGTCCATCGCGGGCGTGGCCACTGGCGGCGCCGGCGCCTTCGCCGAGACAATGCGCGCGCGGGCTTCTCTCATTCGCGGCGAGGTGTCGCGTGGGCCTGCGACGGCGATGCCAAGGGCTGGCGGGCACGATGCTTCAAGTGGTGGGCTCCCTGGAGTTCTGCGCGGAGGACTTCGGCAGCCTGAGCGATTGCGCCCAGGGGTCGGGCGCGGCGGAGGGTTAGGGCAAGGATACCCACGAGCGTCAGTTGGACGTGCTTCGCTTTATACGGGCCCCCAAACAGCCCGGCATCATCGCGCGTCTTGGGGCGCAGGCGCGCCGTGGAAGTTGGCTGTGCGTCAGATAGCGCACGCGCCGCCTGGCAGCTTCCTCATCGAACGCGCGATCGGCTCGAGCGGCGCGCGCGGCCAAATCGCGACATTCGAACTCGCCGGGGTCAAATGCAGCGTTCGAGGGGGGAAAGGCCAGCCCGCTCGAGGACGCGCCTCTGAGGTAGAGTCGCCGCGGAGTTCTTCCAGGGCGTCTTCGCAGCCATCGGGCCCGCCCCGCGCGCGGCGCAGGGTGGCGCTGCTTAGAGCTGCCGGGCCCCATGGCGTCATTAGGAGCAGCTTTCGTTTTGATTGTTTATACCGGGGGGGGGGGGTCCTTTCGGCCAGTCCGGCGCAGGCGGCAGCGCCGCTGGGGCAAGCTCGCGCAATATGTGTCTTACGTTGCGCGTGGCACGACTTACCTCCTTGCGCCGCGAGGCGAGGTCAGCGCCCGCGATGCGAAGCATTGTTTCTGCCAGGAAAAACGCTCTCCCGCTTGCAACTCGGACTCATGCATGCGCGCCGTTCTACCGTAGCATTGAGCACCCCGTGCAGAGTATGAGGGCAGTGGGCCATATGTGAACACGATGTGATTGGCTGCGGCCGCGGCGATGGCGATGGCGGCCAATGTCGCAGTAATGGTGACCAATGTTGCAGGAACGCAAAACGATGCAACAGGTGGGCGCGGCTCGAGAGGGCACGGCTAGCGGCCTTGCGCGGAACATGCAGCAATGCGCAACATTCATACATGCGCATCACGCGCCACGTCGTACTGCCAGGCCCTACGGGGCCGATCAATCGAACGCGCGACGCGCGTCTCGGGGCGGAGGGGCCTTGGGCTCGGGCAGGTGCGAGCAGAGGCAGCGACCCAGCGCGGGCGTTCATGCCATTCGGAAAGCATGTCGGGTCAGTTTTCTGGCCATCGTTACAGGGCTGCAATGCACGCTCGAGCGAGCGCGGTCTCGCGGCAGGAACAGTGCGTCGTTGAGCGAGTCATGCATCGGCCACGCCGGCTTCAGACAATATGCGTTTCAGACCTGGGCCATTGCGCTTCTGCCCGGGGGTCCCATTCCACGGGGGCCGACTCGGACTGGCCCACTTGCGCCGTCGATTACGTCGCAGCGGCAGATTGGATTTCCGCCGGGAGGTTGGGCATGCCGTTGAATTCTGGCCCGCCTCAGCGCGCGCAGCTAGTCCGCGGGCGAAAGGGGCCGATGACGCGGAAGGGGCAGGGCGCTGCAGCAGAAGGGGATCACGTCAAACATTGGCGCCATCGCGCGCTGCAGCGCGCGCGATTCTGATCCGCCGCGCAGTGCTCCGCAGAGCGCACGGCGGACCCGCAGAGATCTGCGAGCGCGCGCGCGCAGCATCCAGTCTCGCTGTCGCGACGAGCACGTCGAAGCGACTATATTGGCGCGGGGGGGGGGGGGGCGAAGCCAATGCGTCGCCGTCGTTGGCCGTCACCTCGTTTTTCCCAATGGTGACCACAATCTTGTAAAGCAATGCGGCAGGTGCTGACCTCGCGCAAGGGATTGGTCTATTCGGCAGGACCGCGCGGGGCAGCTTGCGCTCGCCGTTGCAGGCGCGAGCTGCCAGGGTGTCAGCCCGAGGGGGCCTCGCGAGAGAGTAAATGGCGAACGCGGGATAGATTTCCTGTGGTTCAGCCGCGAGGTGAAGGACTTGGGCCCTCGCGTCGTTGCATTTGGGAGCACCTCTGCAGCACCGAGGCCGTTCCACATCGACTTCTTTCGGTTTTAAGGGGCGGGCGGGATCGCGGGCGCGACGTGCGCCAAAGCGCCGTCGGCGCCGATGCGCCGACCGCGCCGCCCCCCTCGAGTTGCAGGGCCTCTGCGCCAACAGCAAAGATGCGATCAGGAAGATTGGGGTTTTGAATTCAACAGCTTCGCTCCTCATAGAGGATGCCGCTCGACAAGCGCGCGGTCGATCCCTGATTGCCCCGCGAGGGTTGCGCTTCAACGCTGGCGCCAGAGTCGAGCTCCACGAGAAACCTTGGCCTGCTCGTGCAAGAGATGCTGCAGCGATGCAGGTTGGCTTGGGTTTCGGTCGTCGGCTTCGGTGGGGGACGTTCGTCGCCGACCTGCTGCAGGATGCGAGGCGCGCGTCCCCCGGCCCTGTCGCGCCCACATTTGCCGCGCACAGCGCATGGATGTCGACGATCGCTGAAAGCGGCGAGGTCGCCCCCTTCGCACCGGAAGGCTCGCTGGCGATCATTTGTGCCAGTGCGTTTTCTCCGCCACATGGCTCAGGCGAGTATCGTTACTTCTGGGCTTGCATGCTAGAGGAGCTGCCCGCGCCCCAGCTTCGCGCGTTGATCGCCAGGCCTGTGCGCGCGCACAGTCTAGGCCCGTTCGTCATGTGCTTCCTCAGCAAGTGCCAGCTTCAAAGGCTGAGCGCGTTCACAGGTCCAGGACCCCGATGGGGCAGTTGCCCCCGCCTCTAGCAGGCGATGGGGTGGGTGAGGACGAGAAGGAGGAGGGGGGGGGGCAAAGGAGATGAGGATGATGGTTGACAGTGGATGCCCTCGGAACGCCAGTTGCTTTGAACAAATGGAGGATGCGTTCAGTTCAGAAATGACCGGGTCGAACGCATCTGAAGGAGATGGTGCTTGGCTTTTGTTTTATTTTACGTTGTCTTACTGTCCCTCTTCTCTGCCTCTTTGCCCAGCCCTCTCCTTGTCGTTGCCCCTTCCTGCCTGCTCCCTCCTCGACCCCTCTTCTGGCCCCCATTTTCTCAATCATCATTTTCCTCCGCGCCCTCCCTCTCGCTCGTCGTAGTCGTCCTCCTCTTCGTTCTTCTCCCCCCAGCACTAAAACATTCATTTGCAAGTGCTCTTGCTGCTCAGCGAAGCGTCTTAAGAGGGCCCTGCCAGCCCAACTTTAAAAGTTCTGCGTCCGCTCAGTGGTTCCACTTTTTTCTCCCCCTCTCGCCTCGGCCGCCTTTGTGTCTGCTGTTGCCTGTTTCCTTCTCGGTCACTGTCTGTCGGTCGGTATGCTGTCTCCCCCTCCTCCTCGCCAAGCCCCTGGCCGAACATTGCTCCTCGTTCCTCCTCCAACTGTCGGGTCAATCTCTCCCCGTCCTCCTGCCCTCCTGCCCTGTTTCCTTCCTTCCTCGTCTTGCTCTTGGCACCAGAGGGAGCCATCAGTCTACACCCCCGTCTTTTGGGGGAGTTTCGGGACCCCAGGGCCCGTGCGCGCGCGCCACGGAACGGGGAAGGGAGGCGCGCGCGCGCGCCCCGCAGTTCCCACCCTCGACGGCGGCGCCGCGGCGGCAGGACCGCCCCGCCCGCCGCTCGCCGCGCGCGGCGCGCGGGGAAGGGAGGGGGGGCGGCCTGGGTTTGCGCTGGCGCGTGTGCGCGTGCGCTGGCGCGTTTGCGCGTGCGCGCGCGTGCGCGTGTTCGTGAGAGAGAGGGGGAGGGAGAGAGAGAGAGAGAGAAAAAGTAATCCATAACGACAGAAAGGGAGGGAGAGAGAGAGAGAGAGAAAACGAGAACGGGAGAGATAGAGAGAGAGATAGAAAGAGGAACATACAAGTCAACACGAGCGTCAGGTTCAGAACGCGCAGCTGCTAGCTGCAAGTGCATCACCCCCCCCCACTTCGTGCGGGTGGGGGTCGCCACGAGGCAGGCCAGGCGGGCCAAGCTTGCACCCCCCCCCACTCTCGCGGGTGGGGGTCGCCACGAGGCAGGCCAGGCGGGAAGCAATTCCAGGTGCCTTCCAACACTCTGTCCTGCTCCTACCTCTAGATTTTGCTTATCCTCATGCCTCCTGCTCCTCCTATTCGGCCTCGTTCCTTTCGTGCCTCCTGTCCCTCCTGCTCCTGTCTCTGCCTGCCTCCTGCTCACCCCTCCCAGGGTGTTGAAAGAAATCCGCTCCTCCTCCTCATCATCCTCATCATCCTCATCATTTCTCCTGCTTTTTCCTCCTCCTCCTCCTCCTCCTCCTCCTCCTCCTCCTCCTCCTCCTCTACATCCTTTTCTGTTTCGGATCGCACGTCTGGGCTACACGAGGCGCCTTGGGGGCCTGTGAGCGGCCTCTCTGCGCTGCTGCTCGGACGGGGGCCTCTGCATCCACCGCCCGCAGGAGTGACCCCGGCGTGCTCGCGCCGCGAAGACATCTCGACGAGAGGGTTGGTCGGCCTCGGGGCTGCTCGATCCTCCCCGGTCCCCGATTCACTTCGGCCGTCCTCGATCCTCCGATCTGCGCCGCGATCATCTTCGGTCCGCTTCGATGCTCCCGAAAGCCAGTTCGACCCTCCCCGGTCCTCCTCGGGTCCTCTTCGGTACCGCGCCCGGGAGCTGTGATAAAAACGGCTCGGGATGACGAGCCGGTCCACGGGAAAGGGTGGGAAGCCCGCGCTCCAAAGATAGGACATCGCACGTCGGGCAGTGGATCTTCCTTTTTGGGGGATTTCGGCAGGCGATAGACCTGGATATATGGTCGCCCACCCCCCGAGGGGCCCGGGAGGCCAGTTCCCAAGGCGGTGGCAGTGCATTTCGCGCCTCGCATTTACCAGCAGGCTCGAGGAGGAACGTCGTCCTGAGGCCTCCCCTAGGGGGCCCCCAAACGGGGTGGTGACCACACCGTGTGGTGAGGTGGGGATTCGGGGTCACCGCACGGCTCTTGGGACTCGAGTCCCTCTCCGCGGAAGTCTTGGGCGACAGGGGCCTCCAGGTTCCCAAGTGACGGACCGTGCGGTGAGGTCTCTTGGGTTTCCGAGGTCACCGCACGCTCTGTCACCGCACGGTTCTGGGATCCCCAGCCCCCTCGTGGAGAGTTGTTCGTCCCGCTCGAGGCTGTCGGGCGCCTTCGTCGGCTGCCGGGGGTTCTCGGGCCCTGGGGGTGCGCTCCTGCAGCCGCCCCTCGGCTCGGCGAGGGCTTTCTCGGGGGGGCCCGGATCATCTCGGGCGGCCGCTGGATGCACGGGGATCTGCGTCCCTTCATGACGGAGGGTTGGTTTTGGCAATACGTTCGGCGTCCAGGGGCCTTCACTGGGCCCCAGGAGGTGGAGAAAATGCTGGGGATGAAACCCACGTCCTGTGCAGTTCTGGCACGTCGGGAAATCATCGCGACGTATTTCAACGATCGCTGACCTCTGGGGGAGCAGTGCCGGGCGTTGCCGAATTTGCGAGCGGGTCAGTCTGCGCTTGAGTCTGCGTTGGATGGCTCCTGGTGCTGATTCGGAAATGGTCTCGTCAAGAATTCCAGCACACGCACAGAGCCTCGGCCCTCCAGAATTTCGGTCGCTGCCACTTGTACGTCGGAGGTCCCATGGCAAGCATAGCGTGCTAGCGTCTATCAAAAGCCGATGTTTATCCACGCTCATTGGGAACTATTGGCAGACGGCCTTTGATTGCAAGTCATTGGAATGTCCGTGTTTTTGATATATATATATATATATAGATGCACAAGGCTGCATCAGCGTTTCGCCATGTACCTTGGTCCTTCGAGCTTCCTGCAATGTTGCGTTTCGCGCCGTCCGCCGGGCCTTGAACTGCGGCCTGCTTGTCGGAATATTATTGGGCTGCGTTGGGCCTGAATCTCGAGGCGAGACCTGCCATGCGGCGACGAGAACACAGGAGGCTCCGAAAGGACTGAGTAAGGTTGGAAAACCTCGATCATCGAATTTCGAACCTCGATCCTTCGCAGTTCCCTGCCGGGATGTGAAGCCGCAGAGGATGTTGGACGCTTCTGGTTCGTCTGGAGTCTGCTGGGCCTATCGGGGAATGTGGGGGGAGTCTTGGAGATTTGGGGGGTCGTCTTGGGGCAATATTGGGCTGTCTGGAGGCCTTCAAGGGCCCTATATGGGTCCTCTTGAAGGCCTATTGGGCCGTCTTGGGGCGATCTTGAGGCCCTGTTGGGCCGTCCATGAGTATTGCTTCTCGAGGCCGTCTTGATGGCCTTTTGGGTTTTTTGTTGTACCGTCTTGGGGCCTTCTTGGGCCGTCCTGGGGCCGTCTTGGGCCGTCTTGGGAGGCGAGGGCCTTCCGGAAATCGTCTTGGGGCTATTTGGGGCCTTATTTGAAGCCTCTCATAGCCCTCTTGAGCGTATTTTTCGATCCTTTCCGGAGGCCTTTTGGGCCTCATTCGGGCCGTTTTGGGGCTCTTTTGAGACGTCTTAGGGCAACCTTGGGCCGTCTGGGGGCGCTCTTGGGGGCGGTCTTGGGCGCTGGTAGGAATAACAGAGCGTCCATGCAAATCATGTTTGTTTTTGCGGAAGGAGTGAGACGAGTGTTGCTTTTGAAGGTCTCCTAGGGCATGTTGGGGACCTTTTGTGCTGTTATCAGGCCTTCAAGATCCCTCCTGGGACCTTGCGGGGCCCTCTTGGACCTTCTTGGGGGGGCCTTGGCACTGTCAGTGGGTTGTTTGCCAGGTTTGGAGGGGTCCTCAAATTATTTATATAGTTTTATGTACATATATGTATAAACACAGACATATTTATGTACACATGTGAGTATACATATATATATATATATATATATATACATACATACGGGTACGTGTCATATATATATATATATACATATGTTGTGTATATATCTATATATATGTGTATATTTGTATACATGTATGTATATATATATACACATTTACGGGCGCGTGATTATTTATACATATACACATTCATCGGCAAATGGCGACAGGAGCGCCCAATTGCGCCGAATAGCCTTCAAAAGCGCCCAGTCGCGCCGAATAGCGTTCACATAGCGCCCTTGGCGGCCAACAGCGACCAACAGCGCCCCATAGCGCCATGTGTCGGAGATGAAGTTTGTCCACTTTGCGCGCGGTTGGGCGCGCTGTTGGGCACCATGGGGAGGACCAACAGTTTCCGTGAGTTGCTTTCTGAGACCGCCAGCATCGATTTCGCCGCGGGCATGCGTAGTGGATGCTTGTCAGTGTGTCTGGATTTGCCTCCCGGGAGCCTCTTGAGGGTCTCCTGGGCAGCGGGGCCTCTGGGAGACTCTTTTGGAGGCATCTTGTGGTCATCTAGGGGAGTTGGGGCGTTTCTGGGGGGCTATTGGGCCCGAATCTGGCGAGAGCGCTGAAATCTTTCAAACATTGCAGGAGGATGGTGGATTCCCATCGGGGATCATCCTTTAAACTTGGAACGATACAGAGAAGATCAGCATGGCCTTTGCGCATGGATGACGCGCACACATCGAGAAGTGTATACAGTTTAAACAACAAGAAGCAACATTGCAGGAGGATGGTTTGGACATCTTGCAGCCGGCTTGGGGGTCATCTGGAAGCCATCTTTGCGTGTCAGGGTTTTCTGGAGCCGATTCGGAGCCCTCATGGACCGTCTTGGGGCCTGAGTCTGAGTCTGGGGCTCTTTGGTGGCGGGAGAAGCCATGCGGCATACCCCAGGAGTCATGCGGAACTCATGGGGAGACGCGTTATGTCGGAGTCTGGGCCTTCTCAAAGCGCATGTGGAGTATCCAGTGCGCAGAAATCGAGTGGGGCCCGAGGCTATTTTGCGTTCAGTGCATACGGCACGGCACTGCGGCGGGTATGGGTTGTACCCATCGGTCGTTGAAATTAGGCATCGTTGGATTCCCAGATCCCCATCTCCTTTAGCTGCCTTCCTACTTCAATGCTCGAGTGGTTTTCCCTCTGCCCTCCACTTCTGGAGGCGGGTGGAGACCCAATGTACTTCCAACGCCGTCCTCCTTCATAGTTCCACCTGCTTCTTCCGACCGATGGGTACAGTCGGGGCGCTGAAGAAGGAACTCTTTTCGTTGGGAAGGGGCTCGGCGTTCCTTGACTGTTGTGAAGTTTGCTTTAGATTTTCCGAAGGTTTTCCATGGGGAACCGAAGATCAACTTTTGGGAAAAAGGGGCCTCGCTCCTTATCCAGGCTTCCTTAGGTCAGCGCCCCGACTGTAAGGTATCTGGCGTAAGCCACGTGGTGCAGCGCACGTGTGAATCCAGGAGCGCCGGCCAGCACGCGAGAGACGCCCGGGAGGCGCGCACGGGCTGGCACCAGCCTAAACACCGAGGAGGCCAGCCAGCGCACATGGCGCCCACGAGGCGCCAGGTGTAGGGGGCCACATGTAAACCCTACCCCTACCCCCCACGATTTCCGAGGGGTGGGGTGGGGTTCCATTCGTTCGGGAGCTCCCGAGCGAAGTGAACCCCACCCTCCCCTCAGAAATCGTGGGGGGTAGGGGTAAGGTTCACATGTGGCCCCCTAAGGTGGGCACGGTTGGTTCGTGTCGTGTCAACTGGTGGCAACCCCGCCGCCGGCACTCAACGTTGAACGCCGCCGGCGACCCAGAATCGGTCGATGTTGAATAATCTGACGTTTCGGAAACGGCCGATCGTTCAATGTTGATTGATCCACGCGGTGTCAGAAACCAGCGCCAATGTCGACACGACATGAACCTGCTGTACCATCCGGGAACCAAGAAAACATCGTCGAATACGCAGCACGCACATTCTGCGCTTGGTGCCAGCACGATCTTGGAAACAACAGGAGCTTCTGTAGCTGAAAAGCTTCGCCCTCTGACACCTGCCTCCGTCTGACGGCTTCAGTTGCCATTCTTCTTCGGTTGGTTAGTTTGTTGGCTTGTTGGTTGGTTGACTGGCAACTCGGGTGGTTAGCCTAATAGATAATTGGCAGTTGGTTTGGCTGGTTGCTGGGTGGTTGGTTGCGCGCACCTGTAGGAGCTATACTTCTGAGTACCCCGAATGCGTCAAAGATGAAGGAATCGGGGCGCGTTTGTTATGCAGTCGACAAAAAGGATCGCGTTTTCGGGATTATTGGATTCGCGGCCTGGGGTCCAGACCACAATTTTCAGGAGATGACGGGGGGGCGGGGAGCGAAAAGTGCCCCCCGAACACATATCCCCATACAGAAAGTGTAGTTTGCTCGTCCTTGGAGTGGAGGGGGGATGGGGGTTGCCTTTGGAAGCCTCCGTGGGGTGAGTTCGTGGCTTCGGGAGCGCGACTTTGTAGCAATGTACCAGGCGTTGAAGCCCCTGGAGCACGATTCTATTACAATTTTCTGGGGGGGGGGTCGCGGGAGAGCGAATGCGTCGTAAGTTACCAAGGATTGTCTTTCTTGGGGGCGCAAACTTGTGAAAGATGCTAAGGTGTGTGCGTCGCGGAGCCATCAACGGATGGTTTCTGACAAAATTCGAGTTTCGAGCAGCTGTGAAGAAAAAAACACGCTCGGGATGAGAGACCGTTCCGTCTTGACCGTTGCGGAGCCGCGCTACAAGACATCGCGTCGGAGGTCCGGTGATGCACAAGTCCAGGCCTTCCAGATAGGGTCCGAACAGGTGGGGTCGAAATGTCGCGCCGCATCGCCGATGCAGCGCCCATGTGGCTTGATGTGGAGCACGATGTTCTCCACGCCGACGTCGGCGATGCATCGGCGATGCGGCGCGATCCTCCGTCCCCATCTATTTGGACCGCATTTGGGAGCCGCGCTGCAAGACAATGACGCGTCGGAGGTTTGGGGATGCACGAACACGCTCGCCGTGCTGTTTGTCGGTTGCTTCGCGGCGCCGGAGGCGGAGAGGCGGCCGCGACGGGGGTCCAAGGGCGAAGACTCCAGCGCCGGCGGCATCCACGTTGGCGTCCAGGAGCCTTGTTACTTCGGGGGCAGGGGCGTGACCATAGCAGATGGGGTCGGAGGATCGCGCCGCATCGCCGATGCATCGCCGATGCAGCTCGATGTGGAGCCTGATGTTCCCCACGCCGACGTCGCCGAGGCATTGCATCGGCGATGCATCGGCGATGCGGCGCGACATTTCGACACCATCTGCTCGGACCCAATTTTGGGAGGCTTGTAACGACGCTTCTTTCGCAGCCGCCACCGCGCACCAACACAGTGGACGTTAGTCGGGGTAGATTCGCAAAAGTGTGAGACGAGTGACAAGCCGTCCACGCTCTGCTTCGGGCGAATGCCCGCGTGAGTTTACTGAGTAATTGCAGCTCCTCCTCCTCCTCCTCCTCCTCCTCCTCCTCCTCCTCCTCCTCTTCCTCTTCCTCCTCCTCGTCCTCCTCCTCCTCCTCCTACTACTACTGCTACTACTAATTCCCGGATAGCTCGCTGAGAGTTGAGAGGGTTTCCAATTCAAAGTTGGCAGCATATGGTAGCCCCAGAGTTTTTTTGTCCAGCGCCGGTCCAGGACCCCCGCAGCGTTTCTTGAGAACTTGCAATTTGTCCCGAGAGCGTTTTCCCAATCGTTCCCGCTACGGTTCCGGGAAGTTTTTTTCCTACAGTTTCTTCGAAGTTCTTCCTTTGCTACTGCGAAGCTCTTTTCTCGAGCTTGCAAGCTCCCCAGGCATTCTTTCAAGCGACCTTGCAAGCGTCTCTTACAGGCGTTTCACGCGCTTTAGATTGCCCCACTATCTAGGTTTTGTACGCTTCAAGTCAGAGTCTTCGGGCTCCCAAGATAATCCCACGCCCTGATTTTTGTTGGAACGTGGCTCTCCAGAGGTCTGGGACCCTACCCGGCGACCAGCTTTTCACTCCGAGTCGTTCTGGGCTGGGCTCTGGGGCCGTCATGAAACGGTTCGCGGTGAAAAGTTGGTCCCACGGGAGAGGATCCTGATCTCTGGGGTCCACGTTATGAAACAAAACGCGGTGCCGGAGGCCGTGGTTTTGCGGGAGGTTTCGCGCCTCCGTGGCGGGATGCGTTTTGAGATTCGGGTCAAAACGCAGTTTGGACAACAAGAGAGGTCCAGGGACGATGTTTGAGGGATGATAGGGAGGAGGTTCCATGGTGGGGAAGAGGCCCCCCCGAGGAGGTGAGGGGGAGTGGGAGTCCGCATCCTCCCTCCTACGTCGCCTTCTACTCTTCCACCGTTCCGTCCAGCAGGCGTACTTACATGGTCATTGGCAGTTACATTAAGTCGGACACGTCCCCCTACAGGAGGAATATTCAAAAATTGTCAGCACATTCTATGGGAACGATGTTTAATTTATCATTTTCTAAAACCATTTTGGAGTATGTTTTGTCTGTTGCGCATTTTTCGCCAAAATTCACCTGTAGGGGACATGCCCGACCTGGCAGTAACAGGAATTGCCTCGGCTGAGACTGCCCGTTGCAAGATAAATCCGAGCCCTTTCCTCCCTGCGGCAGTGCCTTCTCCCCCCCGTCCCTTATTTCTCGCCTTCTCATCGTCCTCCGCCCCATCCTCTTCGCCCCAGAACTCGTTTCCCTCCCCGTCGTCATTCACCTGGTTGTTGGCACTGCCGTCGTGCTGCTCGTCATCCTCTTCCTCCCCATCCTCAGTGTCGTCGCTGCCCGCCTCATGCCTCTGAATTCTCCCCGTCCACTCTCCAACTGTCCTTCTCCACCCCCCTCGTCTCTCTCTCTCTCTCTCTCTTGCCTCCACTCTCCCCTCGTGATGCTCCTCCCTCTGCTTGCGCACTTGTTTGCTGCCGCCCTCCTCGTCCCCGCTCTCGTCGCCTCCCCCATAGGCCTTCGCGGCCTTCCTCGTCTTGCTCCTCCTCCTCCTCCTCCTCCTCCTCCTCCTCCTCCTCCTCCTCCTCCATCTCCTCCTCCCGCTCACTCCCCTATCCTTCGTCGCGCCCAGCCTCAACCCCCTCGCTCCATCCCCTCCCTCCTCCCTCTCCCTTTCTCGCTGCCTTCCCTCCCCTCCCTCCTCCCTCCTCTCCCTCCTCCCCTCCTCCCCTCCTCTCCCTCCTCCCCTCCTCTCCCTCCTCCCCTCCTCCCCTCCTCTCCCTCCTCCCCTCGTCTCCCTCCTCCCCTCCTCTCCCTCCTCCCTTCCCCTCCCCTCCCTCCTCTCGCTCCTTCCGCTCTGCCTTCTCGGCCCCCGTCGCACAGCACGCGTGGGCGCGCAGGGGCGCCCCCGGCCTGCCTCTCCTCGTGCGTTCGCGCCCCGGCGGTTCGCCGCTGCCGCCCCGCCCCGTCGTACGTCAGTCGGGGGCGGAAAAGAGGGGTGTGATGACTAGGGGGGGTTGGATATCATGGCGCGGGCCATGATTTTTCCGCAGATTTCATGGCGCCTCTTCTTATTTCATTACGTCCCTGGCCCCCCCCGCTGGGCCGCGCACATGCCGCCGGTCATGATTTGCACCCCCCCCCGCTTGGACACCCCCCTCTTTGCCGCTCCCGAGTCGGGAGGGAGAGAAACACACAGCCACAATTAGTCGTCGACTCCCAGGAAAATATGCGAAAATGTGGGAAGTGGGGGGGGAAGGCGAGAACCCAGAAGATGTGGGAAAATATTGGGAATCCTGTCATTTCTCCTCGTCCGCTCGCGCCCCGGCGGTTCGCCGCTGCTGCCCCGCCCCGTCGTACGTCGGGAGGGAGAGAAACACACAGCCACAATTAGTCGTCGACTCCCAGGAAAATATGCGAAAATGTGGGAAGTGGGGGGGGAAGACGAGAACCCAGAAGATATGGGAAAAGATGGGGAATCCTGTTATTTGTGTGTATTTATTTGTGTGTCCCAGGGCCCCTTCAGTACAATCAACCCGCATAGTAAGGATGGGCAACCTTCCCAAGGGTGCCCTTGCATCCTTGCCTCCTCGGTCCATCCTTCGCCACTTTTGTCGGCCGCGGCCCGCTCGAAGAGCTTCGACATGTGCGTCCAAGGCCCTTGCATCCTCATCGCGCATCCTCATCATACGGGTTGACTGTACCCTGGACTCCTCGCGTCTTGGAGCAGGTTTTCGGACGAGATGTTCGGTTTCCGAGGGGGGTCCGGCCTCGGGGTGCGCTCCTGCGTCTGCGCCTCGCCGAGGGTGACGGGCTCGTCCCGGACCGCCGCGGGAGGCCCGAAGCCCACCTCTTCCGCCGTTCCAGAAAAAATCACGACGCAGGGGTTTTAGACTTTTTCGGCTTCCCGGGCGGGGGGGGGGCACGGGATCACATGACCGTCGGAGAACTCGGGATGATAAGCCAGGCCCCCAGAGAGCCCACTGGAAACAATAACCGCTGAAAGCAAAATGAGCTCACTGAAAGCAAACACGTTCCACTGGAAGCAAACATGTGTGCAACACTTTTTGTTACCTGCGCGAGAGGTCGCCCCGTGGCAAAGGAGAGGAGGAGGGCAGCAGCACGGGAGGGAGGGGAGAAAAGGGGGAAAGCAGCAGCAAAAGCAGCAGCGCGATTGTGTGCAGCAGCAGCAGCAGCAGCAGCAGAGATGTGTGCAGCACAGTGTCAAACAAGAAGCACTTGCGCCCAGACCTTCGGGAGTCCACGTTGCGGCACAAGCCACGACGTCGGGGGTCTGGGGCCCTCCTCCCTCCTCCCTCCCGCCCCCCCTCTGGGGAGAAGGGGGAGGAGGAGAAGAAGGAGGAGACGAACGAGGAAGACTACGAGGGGGGGGAGGGGAGCCGGGGGAGGCGAGGGAAGAGGAGGGCGGGGGCAGGTGGCAGGCCAGCCCTCGGGCCCCTCCTGGCAGCCGCTCCGGCTGATGTAGCCAAGTGCTCCGTGTCACTGAACCCTCTCCACGTAAGAGCTTGGCGGAGTGCCCGTCGGGGGCGGGCAGTGCGGCGCGATGACGGCCGCCGCCGTGGCGATCTGGATCTCCCAGACCATCGGCTTCGCATCGGCGCTCAGCGGGAGACAGCAGGGGATAGCAGAGATCCTGGCCTCGGCCGACCCGAGCGCTGGGGTGCCTCACACGGTGGAGGCGGCGGAGGGCGAGCTGAAGGCACACGAGGGCGGGGTCAGCAGGTCCCTGTTCGCCTGGAGCGCTGGGGACGAGGAGGCAGGGGGGGGGCCAGAGCAGGTCTCGGGTGTTGAGGGCCTGGCCCGCAGCTTTGCGCTGGACCGCAAGAAGCCCAAGAGGAAGGCGGTCAACACGACCGTGGTGAAGAAGAAGAGGAAGCATTGGCCAGCGCACCTGCAGGCACGCCTGCTCCTGCCAGAGGCCAAGGTGGCCTTCTGCTACATGCCGAAGGTGGCGTCCGCCCAGATGAGCAGCATGTTCGGCGAGCTCAACGGTATCGACGAGGACTACAACGATCCTTGGGAGGCGTCTGGACCAAAGGCGCTCAACATCAGCTGGGCCAACGTGACGAAGGCGAATGGCTGGAAATTCGCCTTCTTTACCCGTGACCCCTTGGCGCGCTACCTCTCTGCTTTCGGCTCCAAGTGTCTGCCCAACTCCGACGGTATTGTGGAGGGCAACGGCAAGGATTGCTTGGGCAAAATTACCTGGCATTTTGCACCCATGGAGCAGTTGGTGCAAACTTTCGAGGAGCGTGCCAGGAACGACACCAAGAAGGGTCGACCCGCTAACAACTCTCACTGGTTCTCGCAGTCCACGTGCTTGCGCGCCTGTGGCATTGACCGGTTCCATCCGAAGGCGGTCGACTTCATCGGAAATCTCGACAACGATGCGCACGCCGAGGTCACCCGCATGTTTGACACCCTCGGCGTGTCGGCCGCATACCCGCAGGCGAAGGAGGTCGTGGAGAAGTACTTCCCCAGCGAGGGCGCCGGCCACTCCTCGAGGTCCCACAACAAGCAGGAACCGGGTGTTGCCAGCGGGGACTCCTCGCTGTCCTCCTCCTCCCCCTCCTCCCCCCCTCCTCCTCCTCCTCCCCCTCCTCCCCTCCTCCCCCTCCTCCTCCCCTCCTCCTCCTCCTCCTCCTCCTCCTCTCCTCCTCCTCCTCCTCCTCCTCCTCCTCCTCCTCCTCCTCCTCCTCCTCCTCCTCCTCCTCCTCCTCCTCCCATCCCCCCCCCAGCCCCCAGCTGTTCGGCCAACTTCGGAGCTCGTCCCTGTCCTCCTCGCGCCGTGGAACAGTCATAGACGGTCTGATCTCTGGGATTCTCGGTTCCTGGGGCCCTCACGGGGCCCCAGGGCCGTCAAGAAACGGCTCGGGGTGGAGGAAGCGGTCCCTGGGAAGGGCCGGCTGCATGCAAGCGTGACCCTTCGCCGAAGTGACCCTTAGCGCGCGGTTTTCGGGGTGCGCTTCAGGCCAGCAAGCAAGCACGCAGGCCGCCACTGTCGCACCGCACGCAACGGCCGGCCAGGCGCGAACCAGAGGTCCCGCTCGCCGGAGGGCACTCTGTCGTGCAGCGGGAAGGGGTCGAGACCTCGGGGCAGCCAAGTTGCGAAACGTAAGCACGACGTCGCATGTTTGGGCCTACTGTCGACTAGACGTAAGAGTGACCACCTTTCGCCGGAGTGACCTTTGGTGCGGGCACAGACGGGTCCTCCGATGGCTGAAAACGAAGCGGTAGCAGCGGCTTGCGCGCCCAGGTTTGGTGTCCCCGCGGCCCCCCAAAAGCCGCGCACCAAAGGTCACTCTTACCCAGGGTCACTCTTACGTGTAGCCGATACGGGTCTTGCCTTGAGGCCACCGAGGCCATCTCGGAACAGCTGGTGTCGCTTTGGGCCAGGGGCCAGGTCCGCCTTTGGCAGCCCCCAAAGGACACGTTCTACAGAAACCGCACCACGGTGTGGCTGGTGAGCAAGCTGTACCAGGAGGACTACGAACGCCTCCACCTCAAGAGGCCAGCCGTTCCGAGGAGAAAATGATGCACCGACAGCACTGGACTTCTCTATGTTTCTCTCCCCTTTGGGGGGCCGTCCTGGGAGGCCCTAGTCGCCACGGCTGGATCCGCTTCGAATTCCTGGTCAGAACGCGCCCCGGGAGAGGTCGGGGAAGTAGCGGTATCAGACATTGTTAGTTTCCCAGCCGTGGTGGCGATGGTCGAGCGGACGGCAAGGGGGTTTGGGCAATGGATGGGCGGGGGTCGAGGACTGCAGGAACGTGGCCCCAAAGGTGGGGCCTGCTCGGCATCGGAGACTTTGGCCAGACACGGCGGTCGGACGGCCACTGCCATTGACTTGGCATCGCTCGGACGTGTGCATTTTTTCCTCGGTGGGGACCATCGAGGAGCACCCTTGATCATTTGGCGAAAAAAACACGCACGAAACCGACAAATGAACGGGAAATGGACGTCCGAACGACGGCAAGTTGATGGCGAGGCAGACCCCGACACTTACGATGCCGAGGGGGCGCCATGTTAGCTCGGATGCCCACCCCTGTCGATGGACAGCCATTGGCAACCACTCCTCGCTCCTGAAGCTATCATGCCAGACCCTTCTCGATGGACAGGCATGGACATCCCGCCCTCGCCATGCGGATGATGCCACCTCTCCGATCGCCGATAACGCTAAGGTTGTAGAATGTGTTGAAGCGGGCACCATGGAGGGCTGGGGGGGTCATCCGCACGATGCGCCAGGCGGGAAGGCACGTACACGTTGCATGATCGGGCGCATCAGCGCACGCTGTACCATTCCTCGGTCGAGCCATCTTCACGGCTAGTCTCATCTTACGTCCCCAAGCGAATCGCAGAAGTTTCTGACCACGCCACCAGGCCGCTGGACAACCCGAGTGGGCTCCAAACGTGACCCAGTTGCAGTGGCGACATGGAAGCCGAGCGGAATCTCTTCACTCTGTCCCACGGTCGTTCCTGAACCGACAGGGGCTTTCGGAAAGTATTCTCCTGGGTTGCATTGCCCCGTCGAGCACGAGGTTCAAGTTGAACCGTCGCATTCGAGGTAGTACGTGTTGTTTCTACACCGCCACATTGCTGTCTGGTAATTTGTCCAGCAACTCCACTGTTTTGCTCCACAGTTGCCCTGCCCTCGAGTGGCATATCATGGTGGTGCACCAGACTTCTGGCCTCACCGACGTGGTCAATGCGCCCCTAAGCCATAGCACGTTGAGTTCCTCCTCTTCTTCCTCCTCCTTCTCTTTCTCCTCCTCCTCCTCACCGCCAATTGTTTCGTCGTGATTGGGTAATTGAGCCAGGAGGTCGGGGGGCCAGGGAGTCCATGGAACGTTCCCCTTGGGATTGTCGAGATTGGCAAAAATTTGATAGAAGTCGTCGAACGCAAGGATTTCGCTCAACTCGTGAAAGCATGCTTGGCTCGACGCGCAGGGCGCACCGGCTCTTACTGCTTAGCAAGCGGCACCCACCAAAACAATAGGGGCTCGCCAAACAGCAACCGCCGCAACACTATGTTTGGATCATGTTGGTATGTTGATTGAGGTGTTGTTGATGTCTGCTTGGGTGCGTAGGTATGTGAGCAGCTACGGCAGGTTCGCGTCGTGTCGACTGGCGGCGACCCCAGCGCGCGCATGTAAGGTTGAACGGCGCCCGTGGCCCAGAATCGGCCCGTCGTTGGACGATCCGGCGAACCTGTCGTATGCAGCTAGAAGTTTAGGAGAGTGTGCACTTTCGCAGACCTTGTACGTATGTTCTTAGCTAAGTAGCTCGGCGATGAGGGGATCGGTATGCGGGAATTCAGGCAGGCAGGTAGGCAGGTAGGTACCCAGACTTCCAACGCCGTGATTTTCTCATAACGTGGCTCCCCAGAGGTCTGGACCCCTTCCCTGAGGCCAGCTTTACGTACCGAGTCATGTTTGACAGTCTTGGGGCACAGTGAGGTTCTTAGAAGCCTGACGTTGCCGAATACCTTCCGTCGAATAATTTGTTTACGAAGCAAGGGGATCTTGGTAGGTAGGTAGCGCAAGGAGGAGGAGGAGGAGGATTGCAGACGCCTCCGACTGAACAGGCCGGCCGTGTGGAACGAGGCCGTGGAGACCAGCCGGCAAGAGAGGTCTCCGGGCCCTTTAACCTGCCACGTCCGGCAAGCTCCTTCCAGTCTCCTTTCCCCCAGAGGCGGCAGGGAGCGAGGAGGAAGAGGAGGAGGAGGGCCCAGTGCAAATCCAAGGCTTACCAACGATATTGCATCAAACCCTCCAGATTCCCTCTTCGTAGGCGCCTGCACGGATCTATCTTCACGGAGGGAAATGCCCAGTTGGGAGACAATTGTTTGAGAATCCGGTTTTATGCCAGAGCGCCATTCCTGGGATTTCAATGCCGCGAATCATTGTGATTGTTGTGCCTTGCCGATCCTGAATCGTTCCAGAACGCTGGGACTTCAACACCGCGAAACAACGTGATTGTTGCGCCCTGACATTCCGACACCGCACCAAAACACCATTTCTGAAACGTTAGCCATGATAATCGTTGAAACGTTTGTAAACTCGTAGAACGCATGCGCGCGGCACTAAGGTGAGAGCCACCTTTTGCAAATGAGCCGCCCTCCATCCGTGATACTCCTTGCACATTTTGAAGACGAGTTTTCGCGGCGCGAAGACCAGAGCCACATGTTGAGAACGGACCGCTCTCCATCTTCTGTAACTTTGGAAGGCGATTGCACGCGGCGCTAGGGCGGCGAGATCCACAGTTTGAAAGCGGACCGCCTTCCTTCCGTGAAGTTGCTGCAGATCTTAAGTTTCGGGATCATAATTTGTGAGGAGGGCTCCAGCGAAACGCCTGGCCAGCCCTTTCGATTGGCCGCGGGTTGCGACAGGGAGGAGTTATGTATAAGGGTCACCGAGCGCGTTCCGCTTTTCGCAAAGTCCCTACTCGCAAACGCCCGAAACAATGCGTGGCCTAGACCCTACATGCATGCCTAGACATAATGCATCGCAAATCCCCAATGGCGGATCCAGGTCATATGCGAGTAGTTACTTTGCGAGTAGTGGAACGCGCTTGGCGAAATGAGATAGACTCGGGAAGGAGGGGAGGGGGGGGGGCGGAGGGAGGGCGACGAGGGGGGAGGGCGGGAACAGAAGTGGGGGAGGGGGGGGGGGGGCGAGGAGGGTCGGGGGGCGGGGAGCGGAGGCGAAGGGAGAGGAGGGACGTGAGACGGAGGGGTGAGCCAAGAGAGGGAAAAGGAGGCGGGAGCGGGGTCGGAGGGAGGAGCCGGGACGGCCCGGAGCGAGCAGGGACGAGCGGGGAGTGGGAATGGTTGGTGGCAGGGGCGGGGGAGAGGGGTGGCGAGGGGGCAGGAGAGGGGCAAGGGGGACGACGGGAGGGGGCGGGGGGCGAGGAGGGAGGGAAGAGAGGGGGAAGTCAAGCTGGGCGCGCTCGTCCTAGCCCTGCCTCCCGCCCCTTCCCACTGCGCGGTTGTTCTCTCTATCCGCGGACGCTTGTCTTAGCCGACCTGGGACTCCGCCGAAGACCACATCGCGTCGTGCGCAGTCGGAAACAGGGGAACCCGTGGGACTTGTGCGACCGGGGGGGCCCTCTGTGGCCCGTGAGACCCGCGAGTCCTGCGGGACCTGTGGGGCCCGTGGGACCCGTGGGACCCGTGGGACCCGTGGGACCCGTGGGACCCGTGGTTATGAGGAAAATCCTGGAGGCCTCGCGCGGCGCGAAATAGCTGCACTATCTAGTCGACACGTCAGCTCCGTAAGCCATGGGTCGACGCTCGCGCGGCGATGCTCCGGCGTCAGCCCGACGTAATTCCGACGTAATTCCGACGTAGTCCGATGTGAACCCGACGTAAATCTGACGTGGGTCCAACGTAAAAATTGGGTCTCAAGGGGCCGCGCGAGGCCTCCAGGATTTTCTTCATAGCTGTGGGACCTGCGATAGCAGCTGGACCCGTGGCACCGACGGGACTTGCTGGACCTGTGGGACTTGGGGGACCCCTGAGTGACATGTGAGACACGCGACTCTGCTGAGACTTTCAAGACCTTTCGGGCCCGTGGGATCTTGGGCATGCGAGACGGACAACAACTGTGGGACCTGAGGAACCTGTGAGACCGGTGCTACCTGTGGGAAGTGTGGGACGACCTGCGACACTTGCGGTTCCTCTGGGACCTGTACGGCCTGCGAGGTTTGTGGGATGCAGAAAAGTAGCCCACGTTGGGGCAGGAGCGCCATTCTTGAACGATGGGGGCACAGCGCCGATTCGAAAATGCGTCCCGCGCTGTTGCGAGAGCACCGAGTTTGAAAAGCTGTAGGCAATCGAATAGTCAGAAACCATATGAAACCCAGCTCGTGCAACTCCTGTGTGCAAGAAAACAGGGCGCGGAGGGGGGGCGACTACTCTCAGGACATAATTTGGGGGAGAGAGGAGAGTAGTATCTATTCATATTGTGGAATGTCTTGGCCCCCCCGCCCTCAGTTGCTCTTGAAAGCGCTGGGTGTGTTTTTTGTTACCTGGTTCAGCGCTTCGAGTTGCGGTGGACCAAAACAAAAGAACATAGACGGCAACCCACAACAGGAAAACAAATGCATCCCAACAGATACATCAATTCACAGACACGGAACACCTAAACCAACCAACGTTGAAACAACAATGATAAATGTGATCGCAAACGAACCGAAAATGGCGAGACGGCCAACAAGCACGGAAATCAACGGCCCCGAAAACAGAATCACAATCTCGAGTTTGCAATCAGTAAAACAAAAGCTGGCCTCCTCTCCTCGCCCACCCCCTCCAGGGTAGCAGATATGGCCAGGGGTCAACGAGAGAGGAGGGAGAGAAGGGAAACAGGGAAGAGGGACCGAGAGGTGGGCGGGGAGCGTTGCTGCTCCTTCGCAACGAGTGGGCCCACAGAGGTCCCGACACTTTCCCGTGGACCGCAGTTCCATCCCGGGCTACAGTGGAGACCCATGACAAGAAGCACCCCGCTTGCCTCCAGGGTGCCCTGGGTTTCCTGGGTTTCGATGGTTTTTGCGATGGAAGGCGTGATGCCCCACACCAAAGACCAATGAGCGTCCTGGGGTCTCAGGGCTGGGTTTCTTCTGGGAGGTGTCTAGTGGACGGGCCTCCACTGTATTTTTGGATGGCCTGGGGCGCGGGGGGGGCCCCTGATGGGCTGAAGGTGGGCTCGTTCTGTGATTGCTGGCCCCGAGCCAAAGCTCCCGGTCGATTCTGGAGGTCGCTGCGGCGATCGCGGCCGCCAAACATCGGGTCAAGTCTGTGGTCGAAGAGTGGCATGCCCGTTCCCAGCCCTTCCCCGCTGTGCGATGCAGACGTGGCTCGCAATCCCCCATCTAGCCCTCCTGCGTTGGGCTCTCGTTTTGAACAGAGCACTGCGGTCTCCGTCCTCTCCCGCCCCCTCACCCCTTCTCGCCTGCCTCTCCCCTGGGGGACTGCGGTCTGCGAGACTGTCGCCTCTTTCGAGGGCTGCTGGGGGGGCCAGCATAGGTACGCGCCGCAGATTCAGACTAGACCTCGCCATTCCTGGGGGGGGGGCTGCGATCTGCGAAACTGTCGCCACTTTCGAGGGTTGCTCGGGGGACAGCATAGTGGGCACGCGCCGCAGATTCAGACTAGATGACTAGACCTCGCCATCCCTGGAAGGGGTCTGCGATCTGCGAAACTGTCGCCCCCCGTTCGAGGGCTGCTGGGGGTGCCACGCATAGTGGGGGTCTGCGATCTGCGATACTGTCGCCACTTTCGAGAACTGCTGGGGGGGCCAGCACAGTGGGTACGCGCCGCAGATTCAGACTAATCCTCGCCATCCCTGGAGGGGTCTGCGATCTGCGAAACTGTCGCCACTTTCCAGGGCTGCTGGGGGGCCATTATAGTGGGGGTCTGCGATCTGCGATACTGTCGCCAGTTTCGAGGGCTGCTGGGGGGCCAGCATAGTGGGCACTCGCCGCAGATTCAGACTAGACCTCGCCATCCATGGGGGGCTGCGATCTGCGAAACTGTTCGCCACTTTCGAGGGCTGGTGGGGGGGCAGTATAGTGGGCACTCGCCGCAGATTCAGATTCGACCCCGCCATCCCTGGGTGGGCTGCGATCTGCCCAACTGTTGCCACGTTCGAGGGTTGCTGGGGGGTGCGGGGCCAGCATAGTGGGTACTCGCCGCAGATTCAGACTAGACCTCGCCATCCCTGGGGGGGCTGCGATCTGCGAAACTGTCTCCACTTTCGAGGGCTGCTGGGGGGGCAGTATAGTGGGCACTCGCCGCAGATTCAGATTCGACCCCGCCATCCCTTGGTGGGCTGCGATCTGTGAAGCTGCCGCCACTTTCGAGGGCTGCTGGGGGGCAGATTAGCCAGCTACTGAAAACAAATATTGAAAACAGCGGTACGCTTCTGTTTCCTCCCACCATTTTCATCGTCATCCGATTCCCCTTTGTCACCTTCTCCATGCTGCTGCTGCTGCTGCTGCTGCTGCCGCGATGGCCCCTGCCCCACAATTCCGTCATTCTTTTGCCCGTCGTTCCCGCCCCCGTTCTTCTTCAAGCCTTGGGCCCCAATCCTCGTCCTGCCGATCGCTGTCCCGTGAGTCGTGCAACGTGCGCGCATCCCATGTAGCTTGCACGACAAATCGCCGCACTTGCATTGTTCCTGCCAATATTGGCCTACGTCTCTTTCCACTCGATGCGAATGGGATGGGTACGTCGCAGGGTAATTTTTGCTGGGGGTAGATTATCACGCAACCACCTCGAGGGGCGTACAGTGGGCGAAAACTTGCCGCCGTTGTTTCTACAACGCGAGGAGGTATGGCGTTTGCGTCATGGCTCGGGTCTCCCGCGTGCGCTCGGAACGATCCAGACAGTCCTGGAACGCCCCGTGGCTGGAGAACTCCAAGGACCAGCAAGAGAACGTCCGAACACTTCCACTAAAGGCCCCCCAGAAGCTGAAAATTGCTAGACGCCTGACGTCGTTGATTGCTTCACGACGCGATTGAAGAGGTTTGGTCACATAGATTGCAACAGATTGTACATAATATGCTAGAACGCGGGCTAACGTTCTTTTTGTTGAGTGTCGACGATCGCGCAGCCACCACGACGGGCGAACATGGACGATGTCCTCCGGATTTGTCCTTTCCACGACGCGAGGAGGTTTGGCTTCCGCGTCCTGGCTCTGGTCTGCGTCGGGCGCTCGTGCGACGTCCGGTCACCCCCGGCAACGCCCTCGAGGCGAGGTGCAGAGGGGCGCGGCTGCAGGAGAGCCCCCCGGAGGCTGGAACACTCCTTAGAGCAAAAATCCTATTTCATCTCCTGGGTCGATGGGAAGGATCGGATGGGCTAGGACGAGGACCGTCAAAGCACGACTCGGGATGAGACACTGGCCTCCAGGGAAGCGGTTCAGACTGCGGGGGAGCATCGGACGGGGTGTGGAAGAGGATAAATCCGTTCCAGAGCGATCCAGAACGCGCTCCGAGAAGGCCGCGGCGCCCAAGACACCGTCCAGAGCCGCCAGATCTGAGATGTTCGGTTTATCCTCACCCGAAATTCTCCTCGTCCTGGCATCGTCTTAAGGGAGGATGCCCCTGCCAGTGGCCGATCCCGCGGCCCCCGCACGGGCAAGAGGTTCCACGACGACGAGCTCCTGACCCCGGAGGACATCGCCAGCATCGCCGCGCTCGAGGCCGAGAGGAACGCGAACAAGGACAGGCCAGAAAGAGTTGTGCATCCATCTTCAGAGGCTCTACTACCCTTATCGACTACAACACTTGTTGTGTCCAAAACCCGGATAGCGAGGCGACAGAAACGTCCAGGTTGTCTTTCGAAGGAGCTCTAGAAGCTCTGGGAAAGATATTCCGGACAGCTCGACGGCACACGTATTGAGAAACTATTAGAACAGGCTTTCCCGGACACGCTGCGACTTCCACCAAATTCATGCGACGTTCTTTGCCGACAGCGTGAACGTCCATCCTCGAGCGCTCTATGACCCTCATTGAATACAACAAACAAATGTATAACAATGAGGTTGTGGAGCTCCGCGCGGATCTCTTGCATCGGCGCTGGGCCAACCTGGCGGTGCCTTCGGCGCCGCCCCTAGCGCGCTCCGCGCGCCAGGGAGGGGGGGGGGTTCAGCGCAGTTCCAAGAAATCCGCGCGGAGCCCCGAAGGTTTAAGACGCCTATTGCGAATCACCGTCGCCCCGTAAGGAGGAGGAGGAGGATGAGGAGGAGGAAGAGATCAAGGAGGAGGACGACGAGGAGGATGAGGAGGTGGAGGACGTCGAGGAGCAGGAGGACGAGGAGGAGGAGGATCAGGAGGAGCAGGAGCAGGAGCAGGAGCAGGAGCAGGAGGAGGAGGAGGAGGCCTCCCCCCTTCCCCTCCCGGCAGGAGGCGGACAATCAGAGGCGCAGCGCGGCCCACGGCGCCCGCGCGCCAGGCCTTGTGGCGGCGCTGCTGCCGCTCATGGCCCTCGCGGCCGCCAGGGCGGCGGCGTGCTGAGCCGGCCGCCGTCCGCGCAGAGGGGCGTTTGATGGGCAATTTGTTCACCATCACTACCAGATGCAGGACGGGAGAGAAGGGAGGATGAGGATGTCCTCGTCCTCCTCCTCGTCCTCCTCCACCTCCACCTCCTCCTCCTCCTTCGAGTCGTCATAGCGTGCGGAGTCGAACCCTTCCTGAAGCCATGCGATGGTTCTCCTTCTCCTCCTCCTCCTCCTCCTCCTCCTCCTCCTCCTCCTCCTCCTCCTCCTCCCTCGCGCCTACCTATGCTAGTGGTGGTGGAAAACGGGCCCATCCGCATTCCTGTTCGGGCGTTGCGTAAGGGGGGATGACGCCCGGGCATGCCCGCGTCGTAAAAATATCAGGACGGGAGGTGCATCGCCGTCTTCAGTCTCCGGGGGCCCTCGCCTGGTCGAACAACGACTGAGGATGAAGCGCCGGTCCCGGCGACAGGGTTTGGACTTCGGGCGATACCCAGAGGAGGAAAAGGTACAAATATTGTTACCCCTGTCTTGTCGTCGCCGTTTTGGGCCTCTTCGGAGGCCCGCGTCGCCACCGCTGGATTCGCCTCGAAGTTCTGGTCGGAACGAACCCCAGGAGAAGCCCAGAGGGTAGCGGTATCGGTACTCTCTGGTTGCCCTATAATGGGGGGCGATAACCATCGGTAACGCTTCGGATTGCGCGAAGACAGCTCCCCCAAAGTAGTCCCGGCTGGCCTCAGCAACTTCCCGGAGTAGTCCCAGTTTGCTTCAACAGACCCCCCGAGTAGTCCAGGGCGGTCTCAACACCTGAACTTTCGGACGTTTCGCAACGGGGGGTGCGACGCCCATCGGTGTTTGAAGGTCGATACTTCATGTGGGGACGATAACTTGATGGACCTGTTTTCCACCACCACCACCATAAGTTGTAGGGGGGGAGGGGCTCCTCCTCCACCTCCTCCTTCTCCTCCTCCGACTCGTCCTCTTCCTCCTCCTCCTCCTCCTCCTCCTCCTCCTCCTCCTCCTCCTCCTCCTCCTCCTCCCCCTCCAACGTATGGTGGTGGTGTTGGTGGAAAACTCGGGGGCGGCAAAGAGGGGGGTGATGACTAGGGGGGGGGGATATCATGGCGGGGGCCATGATATTTTTCCAGATTTCATGGTGCCTTTTCTTATTTCATTACGTCCCTGGCCCCCCCGCTGGGCCACGCACATGCCGCCGGTCATGATTTGCACCCCACCTCTTGGACACCCCCCTCTTGGCCGCTCCCGAAAAACAGGCCCATCAATGAGCTCGTAGGTCCGTGCGGACTTCTCGGATGGGCTCTGGAGCTCCTTGGCGGCTCCCCCGCCGCCCTTGGCGCGCTCCGTGCCCCAGGGAGGGGCATTCAGCGCGGATCCAAGAAATTCGCGCGGACCTCCAGCATTTTACGCTTATATTGTGCGCGCCAGGTTTGGGCCCGAGGTCGTTTTCACAAAACCACGTTTTACTATAGGGGGTTCTGTCCATCCTCGAATGTTGTTGTAAGTAGTATAATTCTGAGTATCGTCTTCGGTGGAGCTCCCCATGGGGCCACAAGACCCGTGAGGAATGCGCTGACGTGGTGTGGAGAAAGCATGCGGGCCCTGGCACCAGGGCATTAGGTGGAGCTCCTCATGGGGCCACCAAACGTGTGAGGAGTGCGCTGACGTGGTGTGAAGGAAGTATGCGGGCGCACCCACTAGGGCCGTGGGTGAGGCTCCCTCATGGGGCCACTAACGTGTGAGGGTATCGCCGACACGATGTGGAGAAAGCCTGCGGGCGCAACCACTGGGGCCTTCGGTTGAGCTCCCCCATGTGGCCATGACACGTGGGAGCGGTATGCCGATTTTTGCTGAGAGGTGAAGCGCAGTTGCAGGAGCGCACCCTGAGGCAGGACATCCTCCCCGGGTGTCGATCTGCGCGCCCGAAATTCTCGAGCGAGGAAGCTTTCCCCGGGAACCAACGAAAGGCCCTCTCCCCCCTCTCCCCCTTGGCATGCAGCTTCTGGGGGGTTAAATTCGGAATCGGCGACAGTGTATCCCTGGTCGGACATTGGCCTACCTGCAATCTGAGCTAATCCCGCTCGCTCCAGCTTAATCTCATGTAATATGGCTTCATGCGGGGCTCAAACCAGACTGATCCGGCTTCGTGGCCTGCGAATCGGGTTTAGTAGCCTTTCGGTCTGACGTAGACCTCCCAAGAGTTGCTTCCTAATCACCCCTGTCCTCCCCTTTTCCCTCCCCCCCTTTTCTTCGCCTTGTCCTCCGCGCCAGATGCCGCGGGTGCGGTGGACGGGGCTCCGGCGGGGCCGTTTCGGGTTGCCGCCGTGCTCGGCGCACCGAGCGCGCAGCACGGCGAGGTAAAAAGTGGGCCCGTTGCGCGACGCGTCCTCCGCCCTCGCCGGCGTCGTCATCGTCGTCGTCGTCGTCGTCGTGGAGGTCGGGGTGGTGAAGAAGCGACACCACCGCCAGGGGGGTCTGGCAGAGTGCGGCAGGCCCTCGCCCCTCGCCTCCGAGGGGCACCCCGAGCAGCGCGAGGCCCGAGGCACCGTGGGAAGATCTCACGAGGCAGAGCGCAGGCGAGGCTGTGCCCCCGCCTGCTGGAGGGCTGTCGACCCTCCTGCGTGAAGGCCTCGCCCACTTCCATGTCGTCTCGTGGGCAGCTTAAGCCGATGTCGGAGCATCCTCGGAGGGGCAGTCTGCCTCATCTCAGCTCGTCCTCGCCGTTGCCTCTGGCCCGCGCCTCTTTGTCGCGGCCAGGTTGCTTCTACTATCATGTATTGTTGTATGCGTGATTGTTCCGTGTGGGTGCAGGCCCACAGCGAGCCGAGCAGTGGCAGAAGCACGGGGAGGATGAGGGGACGGGGGGAGGAGGGAAGGTGGAGATGGACGGGCATCCGTAGGCCAGACGCGGGGGCTGGATGCTTTGCCTCTTTGCTCCTCCTGGTCCTCCACCAGATAAGGAGGGTGGTAGCGCTGGCACGCCGCCGCCGTCGCCGTTGGCGACGGCGCCGTCAGCACCGTCCACTGCGCCGCGTCGTCGTTGGCGACGGTGTCGTCGGCGTCGGCGTGGGCGTCGGCGTCGGCGTCGACGCCGGCGTCGTCGTCGTCGTCGAGGCCGTGGTCCACGTCGTCGTCGGCGGTGGATGGGGCGGCCTGAGGATCGCGTGCGGGGCGGTCACACATGCGATCCGGACCCGGGGGGGCATCTTCGGCCTGGAGCTCTTCCTGTTCTCGGAGCGCTCCCGCCAGGCCGGGGGGGGGGCACCAGGGGCAGGGGGAGGATTAGGAGGAGGAGCAAGTGGAGGAGGAGAGGAGGAGGACGAGGAGGAAAAGAAGGAGGAGGAGGAGGAGGAGGAGGAGGAAGAAGAGGAGGAGGAGGTGGAGGAGGGAGGAGGAGGAGAGGTGGAGGAGGAGGAGGTGGAGGAGGAGGAGGGAGAGGAGGAGGAGGAGGAGGAGGAGGAGGGGGAGGGGGAGGGGAGGAGCCTCGGCCGGCGCACCCGCTCCGCCCTGGGAGTGGCCGCTTGCTTCGCGTCGCTCCTGGCGCAGCCGCCCTGCTGGAGGGGCGGTGAGGGAAGACGCAGGCTCCCGCAGAGTGCAGCCAAGACGCTGAAGTAAGGACCGCTTTGGGTTCGGAAGGGGCTCGGGGATTGGGGTCGTTTCTTAGATTTATGTCGCGGGATTTGCTTGTGGCCTAGGCCCACCGTGGCCAGAAAAGCCCCTTTGTTCCTTATTTGGCGTTCCTTCGGGTAGTACCTCGACTGTACCTCCTCCACGCGCAGAGGCGGGTGGGGGGGGGGAGGAGGAGGGTTTCTTAGAAGCACCCCTGCTTCTTAGAAGGCGCGGGCCTTGCCGACAGATGTAAGGCTGGCGCCGTCTAAGAAGCAGCCTCCTTGTAAGAAGCCCTCCCCCCTTCCTCCACCCCGTTGTACGCGCCGCCAAGCGGACGGCGCCGGCTCCCGCAGGGTACCCGCGCCCGCGGCACCAGGACCCGCGGCGCTCGGAGGAGGAGGAGGAGGAAGTGGGGAAGGCGGAGGAAGGTACGTCCCCAGACCCCCTCGAGTCATGACAAAAATCATGACGGAGGGTTCTACCAAATTTTCGGCCTCCGGAGGCCTTCACCGGCCCTCGAGGCCGTCAAAAAACGATTCAGGATGAGAAATTGGTCCTGGGGAATGGGTCGAGAATTCGGTCGACGTCGCGAACAAAATCACGACGTCGGTCGGGGTCCGGGGAGGAGGAGGGTAAGAACCTTGGACGGCCCAAAAAGGCCCTGAGAGGGCCCAGGGCGTGTCGACTGTGGCCCAACAGCGTCCCAAGGTGGCCCAAGGAGGCTCCGATATGGCCCCAAGAGGCTCCGAGATGGCCCCAGTGTTGCGCCAGGGCTTCTCTGGAATGTTTGATGCGGTTCCAGGTCTTCGCGATATTTGTTGGACGCTGCCTGTTGTTCTCTGGCGCATGAAGTTCATGAGAACCGCGAGGTCGGTCATGGCCTTTGCTCGACTCGTGGCCCGCCCTTGCTTCGACTGTCGACGGTCGCGAGCGCCCCGAAGATTGCCCGAGAATCCTCCAAGAAGGATCCAAGACGGCTCCAAGGCCGAGGAAACGAAGTTGATCAGACCCAGAAGGGTTCAGACCGCGCGCTGAAATGGCGTGGGCAGTATCGAATTCCATCTTCCATTGCGCTTCGCTGCTTGCGCTGATGCGCTGGCACGAAGGCGGGATTTGCCGCACGCCGCTGGGTCAGGTTTGTCATCGGGCTGCCCACAAGGTTCTCCATTAGGCTTTCCATCTGGTTATCCATCGGGTTCTCCACTAGAGTGGCGATTGTGAGGATTGCTACGAATACGACAAACCAATTTCCGCGATTGTGACAGCATGAAGGCGGAGGGCTCGGACGCGAGGTTCGAGCTGTCGGGCTGCGCGAATGATGTCTCGATCAGGACGCTCGGGCGATCTTCTGCGCAGCCAGAGGGCCTGAAAAATCGCGCTCCAGCGACCAGCACGGAACAGGAGGCTCGAGCACGAGGCTCTAGCTTTTGGGCTGTGAGGCATTTGGTCCGACCGTGGCGTTCGAGCCAGACGTGTGCTTCCTGCCTGGTCTGAGACCATGGCTTTCGAACTGGATGGTTCTCCATAGCCTTCGGGCTACACGGAATCATATTCGGCCGCCCTGCTTCGAACAGGATGGTCGCCTGAGTTCACTCGAACGCCGGAGTGCAAATGAGTTCTGAGTTTCCCGTCTGATTCGAACCACAGCCTTCGGACCTGATTCCGTGAAGCCTCAAGGCTATGGGGGACCATTTGGTTGGAACTACAATTGCCGACCACGACATCAAACGCAGGTTTCAGACTTCAGGGGAGTGGGCGCCCGGGTGGGGTGCATCACCAAGGACCAGCTTTGGAGCCCCTCTTCGGGCCCGGCGCTTTGGGAACTCCAGAACTGAGCCGTTGAACAGTTCGTTGGAAAATTAAGAGCGGTGCCGCTCTCGTTCCCAGATTGGAGGAGAGGTTATGCGAATTGGCAGATTTCAGCAGAGGGGGGCCTGGAATGGCCGAGGCCATGTCAGGCCGACCTATCCAAGCAGAAACAAAGAAAGAGCTTATGAGAGGTTGCCGATTGCGTTGTTTCCGCTATGACGGGATACCAAAGCGGTCCCCGACGCGATTGTCATTTTTCATGGCGGGGACAATGGGTCGTCCGTCAGGTTGAACGATTTTGTTTTTTCGCGGGCCTTAGTGACAAGTTTCTTGTCCAGTTTCTTGGAGGCACGCTGGACGCGAACCGTCTTGGGTGTCTCTTGGGGCCACTTGGGGGCCGTCTCCGGGACTTTGGATCTTTGGGAACCTTTTTGGGGTATCTCGGGTCGTCTGAGTTCCTTTTGGGCTGTCTTGCAGGTCTCTTGGGGCGATCTTGAACCAATCTCGGGTTGTCTCGGGGTTGTCTTGAACCTTCCTGTGGGCGTTGCTGGGTCATCTTGGGGGCATCTTGAGTTGGGCGCTCGGACTTTCGAAGTGCAAATATGGTAAAGTCTTTCAGACACGATTGCAACCTATTCGACGATCAGCGCCTCTCTTTCAGCTGAACCTGTATCGAATGGCCTTCGGGCAATCCCGCCACCGTGCTTGGGTTGTGGGTCTGAGGCCTCTTAGATGTTCATTGTGATCTCGTCGAGGCCTCTCGGGAGCCTCCTGGAGTCAGTTTTGCAGCCTCGCGGGGCTGCTTGGGTGCCTCTTTAGGACCTCTTGGGGGCCTTTCGGGGTCTCGTGGGGACATCTTGGGGTCCACTTGGCCCTTCCGGGTGCCTCTTGCGGCGGCAGGCTCGAACTTTCGGTTCGCGTTCCCCTTCTTGGGGGCTTCTGGTGCAGTCTTGGGGCGGTATTTGGGTCTTCGTGGGAAGTCCTGGAGCCTTGAACAGAGGAGAACCAACAACATTGAAAAACCATATGATACCGGAGAAAAGCCCCAAACAACATCTTTTTAGGGCTATAGGGCTATGGGGCTATTGGGCTACAGTCCAATGGGGCTATGGGGCTACAGGGCGAAAGAACTACAGGGCTATAGGTCTATAGGTCTATAGGGCTATAGGGCTATTAGGGCCATAGGGCCATAGGGTTATAGGGCTGTAGGGCTATAGGGCTGTGGGGCTATGGGGCTATAGGGCTGTAGGGCCATAGGGCTACGAGTCTAGAGGGCTGTGGGGCTATAGGGTTATAGGACCATAGGGCGATAGGGCTAAAGGGATATGGGGCTATTGGGCTATAGGCCTACAGGCACATAGGGCTATAGGTCTATAGGGCTATAATGCTATAGGGCTATAGGGATATATGGCTATAGGGCTATAGGGCTATGGGCCTACAGGGTGATCGGGCTGTTGGACTATAGGGCTATCGGGCTATAAGGCTACAGAGCTATAGGGCTCTAGGGCGATAGGGCTGTAGGGCTATAAGGCTGTAAGGCTATGAGTCTATAGGGCTATGCGGCTATGGGGCTATCGGGGCTATGGGGCTGTAAGGCTACCGGGCTATAGGGCTACAAGGCACCCGGGCACCCGGGCACTTGGGCACCCGGGCACTCAGGCACCCGGGCACTTGGGCACCCAGGCGGGCCGCGGAAATCGGTGACACACCTCACACCATATGAATCCGCTAGGATGCATACAGAGGCAAGCTCTGACTGGGGAAGGAACATCAATAATTTGTGCCTCTCGGAGCCCTCTTGGGAAGACTCTTCGAGGCCCCTTGGGATGTTTTGGGCGATTATGGCCGACTGGAGGCCATCTTGGACCGATAGTTCAGCGATTCGGGTCCCTCTTGGGTCATCTTTGGGGCCTCGTGCAGTGCTCTTGGCCCGTCTTGGGGCCCTTGTGGGTCCAAACGCGACGGGGTTGACCAAGGGCGACCAGGGCCCAAGAGGGCACGTGGGAAGCCCCGAGAGATTTGAGAATTTTTGGGGTGCGGGCCTCTAAAAGAATTCGCAGGATTGAAGACTGAGGCTCAGGCGTTTGGCTTCTTGCTGCAGCGTTTGGCTGCTTCGCTGGCTTCTCGCATGTAGTTCTTCACAGCAGTTTCACTGGTCCTTCTCGAAGGTTCAGCGTGCCAGGCATGCCTGTCGCCTATGTTCGGGCCGCCCTCCTGGGCGTTGACAGCTGCGTTCTGCGTTCAGGGGTTGAGCACGGGACCTGGGGGCACTCCTTTTCGCGGCAGAGGCGCACGGTGGCGGGTACCTCGAAGAGCAAGACTCTAGCACGAATGCGAGCCGCAACGAGAGGTTGCTTATAGCGACAGCCTAGGACGTACCCACTGAGTAAAAACGCCTGTGTTGAACATAAAGTTGGTGTCTACATACCTCTAAGTTTTCTCTTTCGTTCCCTTGCAGTTTTTGTTCCCGCGCGAGGTGTCTGCGCCGAAGTACTCCGTCGTGGCACCGTAGAGCAGCCAGAGCGTGGCAGCGGAGCGAATGCTTTTTTGAAGCAACCTCGCAGGCTTGGTTGCCAATCGATCATCGATCCTTTTGCACCAGGTACCGGCATCACCAATACATTATTATACTATCTCTGTTTCGACCCCCCCGTTGCTGCGAAGTAGTATCAGCTTTTTGGCGGGCGTTTCGTGGCCATACCGTTTTGGCAACAGCATGTTATTGCCTTGATACATGTTCGGGTCGCACGTGCGTCTCCAACACAATCAAAATGTACTAGTATCTCCTTCTTGCGTCCCAAGGTGTCTAGCACTGGAAGCAACCGACGAGACCTTCCATCGAAGGCAGGCGTAGGCCATGACAAAACGTTTGAGATTTGCTTCCTGCTTTGGCTACTGGGCCCCAGGTCAACAACGATTCGGACAAAGACCTGCTCACCGTTCTTCCACCTTCCTCAACGCCTTGGCTTCAAGAATCCGCTCAAAAAGGAGACCCGCGACGCCTCCTGAAGTACATACCGACCCGTCTATTGCATTTGGTGGATTGCGGCCCATCTTGCCATCGTGTTTGGTGTGTGAACCCGCGTGTTGTTTAAAGTTCGTCGGCTCTCCTGGGGAGCACAATTTATGCCTCGCAACGTCTCGGGGGGGGCCTAATGCAGCGCTGCTTCGGGCTTCTTGGGTCGTCGTGGACAACCTGATTCAAGCTGTAAAATCTACAATTCACGAGTCAAGCAGCTCCCGCGGCATTCAACGATTTGTATTTCGCGGTTCACCCTAACTGCAGGGGTCGAAAATGCGTGAAGACATAGATAATGACATTCATCGAGACGTTCGTGCTATGCAGATTCGAAAGGACCCTACAATGCGAGAAGACAATGGTTCTGGCAATTACAAGTGCGTGTACGCATTGCTGAGGCATTGGGGGATCGTGGACAAGAGGTTTCCTAGAGGTCTCTTGGAGATCTCTGTGGGGCCTTCTTGGGCCGATGGTTCCCTTCGTGTTCTCTCTCTTGGGCCCCCTCTTGGGGGCCGCTCGGGCTCCCAAGGTCCGGCTTTGGGCTCTCTTGGGAGCCTTTTGCGCCGTCCTGGACGCGTTGAAGGCCAAATGCCGAGCGTGCGAACATCATACAACATCATAGGCTGTTCATTGATTTCGGCCTCCTCATTGTCTGTCCACCAGGGCATCTCAGACGGCCCAAGAGGTTCCCAGGCCAGCCCTAGGACGGTTCCTTGAGGTCACCAAGAGCTCGTAACCTTTTTTGAGCGTTTCTTGTTGGGCGGATTTGGTTTTCCAGAGGCCCACGCGAGACACGCCAGGAGCACCCAAGATCACCCAATAGTTCTGACTCCTTTCATTCCGTGAGCATTCAGATGTATGCGCCTTGGGGCATTCCACAACGTGTTGAAGGCGTCAAGCCGTGGCCACGAAGGCGTCCCCGGAGGCCCAACGGGGGCCAACTATTTTTGGAAGTTTCTTTTCATTTTTCAATTCGCCGTTCTCCTATCATTGCCAGTTTTGGGCTTTCGCGTGCTTTCAAGGCTTTGCGGGAATTTGGAGACCTTTGGCTCCTGATACCCAGACCTCAACCGCATCGAAAATCATCGAGGCCAGAAGATTTCTTAACCCTAATAGCAGGATGAAGACGTCGCCTCACTGAGGTCCCCATCTTTGCATTGGCGTTTCGAAGTCTTAGCGGTTTGGTCCGATACGTCTGCAGAACAGGACCTTTTATCCCTAATCTTTGTCCGTCTTCCTAAGATAGGTCCCTTCCAATGGATTAGGTGTTTTCTGATTGCTAACCAGAAGCGGTCACGACGGAGGTTTATTTTGGTTCGCGGTCCCCGCAGGGTCGTTTCCAATTATTGAATCCCTCCTCTCTTTCTTCTCACTTCTCCCCTCTATTCTCCCTCCACTCCCCCTTCCCACCACTCCTCCCTCGCTGCCGCATCTCCCCTCGCCGTCCCCTTCACCTCCTGCTCACCTGCTCCATTTACCTCTCCTTCCCCTCGTTCCCCTTTTTGATTTCACATCGTAGTTTTCGATTGTTGCCGATAGCCATCCATTTGCTTGCCACTTAGTGCGTTGCATTCCCGCAGCAGCTTGTGCTGCATAATTGTCTCAGCAGAGCACCCTGAATTTCAGTACGCAGTCGCGTTGATGAGGGTGATGCATGCTCTGAAATGTTCTGGGGTGTCGTGGATTCCTCAGCGTGTCCTGATGCATGCAGAGAGTTCTTCTCTAGTCGCCACGCGTTTATGAAAGTTTGGCTCCTTCGCCAGGCTAGTTGTCAAGACGTCGGATGCCTAGGGCTGCTGCCCAGCTAGAGCTGCTCCTGGGGCCGGCACTTGGAGCGCTGCCGTGCTGATGGGCAACGTTAGAGCCAGAGCGTCTCCAGGGGGGACGCATCGACTCCTTCTCGCCCACGCATCGCCGCCAGGGGCGCCCGATAGTCCACCCCGCCCAGGAACGTTGCAGTTCTGCCGTCGGGGGCCTATCGCGGACACATCGGTACTGCATCGCCGATTCCAGCTCGATGTGTCCACCCTGGGCCCGTCCCATCACCTCTGCTACCCTCGGCCTCCGTGGTCGTCGTCGGGCGTCGTCGTGGTCGTCGGCGTCGCCCTCGTGCTCTTCCTCGTCCTCGTGGTCATGATCGTCGTGGTCGTGGTCGTGGTGGTCGTCGTCGCCGCGGTCGTCGTCGTGGTCGTGGTCGTCGTCGCGGTCGTGGTCGTGGTCGAGGTCTTCGTCGGCGTGGTCGCGGTCTTGGTCGTCGTCGTCGTCATGATCGTCGTCGTCGTCGTCGTCGTCGTCGTCGTCCTGGTGCTCGTGTTCGTCGTCGTGCTCGATGTTTCACCCTCCTGAGCCGGTGCCCTCTCCCAGCGCGCTGACCCTCGCGTGCACCTGCCTCCGCGGTGCGCCCGTGGCGCGGCCGCGCGAGCGGCACCCCCTGTGATGGGCCTGCTTTCAAACCACCATCACCATAAGTTGGAGGGGGAGGGGGTCCTCCTCCGCCTCCCCCTCCCTCCTCCACCTCCTCCTCCTCCTCCTCCTCCTCCTCCTCCTCCTCCTCCTCCTCCTCCTCCTCCTCCTCTCCATCCTTCTCCTCCTTGTCCTCCTCCTCCTTGTCCTCTTCCTCCTCCTCCTCCTCCTCCTCCTCCTCCTCCTTCCTCCGTCCAACTTATCGTTGCGGTGGTGGAAACAGGCCCATCACCTTGGAGAGCGGCTTGCCGCGCAAGCGGCGGGGACAAAGTCGAGCGCAGGCGTCTACTCTCGGAGGGGTGTCAGGGCTCGTTCCGATTCCTCCGATTCGATTCGATTTCGATGGTTTCCGATGTCAATTCGACTCGGCTGCGGATTCGGATTTGGGCTCCGATGTCTCAATGGAGGCCTATGAGCCTGCCGATTTCCGTCGATTCGATTTTTCCCGACTCGGCTGCCGAGTTCTGCCGATCCGACTCAATCAAGTTGATCGTCGATCCGACTTATTTCGATTCTGGGCTCTCCTGGGGTGTCCAGTCAAACATTCGAGGTTCGAGGCTTTCGGGCGTTATTATGATGAGCGAGCAACGCGCACCCATACCAACACGCGGGTCGGAGGGAGGAGGATTGACTCTGGGTTAGTGTGCTTGTTGTCGGACCTCGGGTGGGGTTTCGAGCGGGAAGCACCATTCGACAACACGCATCCATGGGCATGGGTGTGTGTTGTTTGTTCAGCATTTTCGTAGGCTCTCGTCGCTTTTCCATCCTCAGAGTGCCTTCCAGCGGCTGCGCCTCGCCGAGAACGTTCCGGGAGTGCCTGGATCGTCCCGGACGGCCGCCGGGGAGCTAAGTTGTGGCCCGAAACCCACAACGGCGACCCTCCCTGCGTTTTTCGTTTATTCTGGTGGCCGCCTGGATGCTCTTCGTCGCCACGGTTGGATCCAGGTCCAAAAACATGTCAGGATTGACCTCAGGAGGGGTCTTGGGACCGATGCAGAGCGTATGTATGCCGGGCGGGAGAGCCGCTTGTGTCGCCTTTGGTTTTCATCCGACTCTCGCCCACAATCTCCCAGTTCCCCTCCCAAGCATCAGGCCAAATAGAAGAGAACAGAGTTTCGAGGACTGACGCCCCCAAATCGTACATCTCCGCGCTGGGCCCCAACCGCTTTGGCCCATCGGAAGTCCAAAGATGTCGGGGATTGGGGTCGCCGAGCCTCTTGTTACACTCTCGGGGGGCCTCCCCCGAACCCAAGACCGACCAGTCTGGGCCCCTGGAGCCTGGGGCATGGCAGCCCCCCCAGGGGAAGCGAGCACGCAAGTCCTCAATCGGAGGGTGCTCGGCAGGACGGCTTCGACGAGGGTCGGTAGCGATCGCTTGCAGTGTGCAGGTGTGGGCGGTAAGGACGTCCTTGCAGAGCCTGGCGGTCGTGGGAGCTAGCTGTGTCAGGAGGGAACAAAAACACACAGACACAATGAATCGTCGATTCCCCGGAAAATGTGGGAAAATATGGCCAGTGGGGGGGAAGACAGAAGCCCAGAAAATCTGGGAAAACATGGGGAATCCTGTGTATTTATTTGTGTGTCCCAGGGCCCCTTCATTGTGGGTCCCAGGGCCCCTTCGTTGTGGACTCTCTGGGTATGGATCGCACGAGAGTCGGCGCCAGTCGTTGCGATCTGTGTTTGGGGGCCTCCGTGGCATCCCTCGGGGGGTCGGCCGATCTTGGGATCCCGCCGAGTGCTGTTTGGGCCCCACGGGGCATGAGGTGTGTGCGGGGTGTGCCGGATCGATGCTCCCTGGAGCCGTCCCTCGGGGGGTCGGCCGATCTTGGGATCCCGCCGGGTGCTGTTTGGGCCCACGGGGCATGAGGTGTGTGCGGGGTGTGCCGGATCGATGCTCCCTGGAGCCGTCTTGAGAGCCGATCCGGGGGCCTCTCGGGGGTACGAGCTGTCTTCGGGGCCGGCTGGGCACCTCCGGAGGTCCACGAAGCACGAGGCGTGTGAGACTGGGTCCCGCATTGAGGCTCTCTCAGGCCAGCCACACCTGGGGGACCCATCGATTTCGACACCCTTCTCGAGGGATCGTCGAGGCGATGGGTTCCCCTAGGGGGGTAAGGACCACAGCTCCCCCAGTTGTGGCTGGTCGGTCTCTTCGCCCTCGGAGCGTCGATCCACCGAGGCTTCGCCCGTCCCGCCGTCTGTCCCACGAGTGTATCGGATTTCACGTGTCCGGGAGGGCGTGTGCGCGGATGCCCTCGTGATGTCAGAGTTCCTTCGGAAGTCCAGTGGGCACGAAGTGCTCGAGCGGTGTGCAACATCAGGAGTTTGTGCGCAGGTTCCTTTCTCTATGGCATCGATGGTGAATGGTGCACCGACTTGGAGCCCTCGTTGTTTTAGGAGCGCTTCTCACTCGTGTTTTCAGGCCTCCCAGGAATTCGTTGCAGTGTTGGCAAGACGGGCCAGCGCAATGCGCGCGGAGCCGCTCCTAGCATGCAGGTTGCATGCAATCTCATTATATCGAGGTCGCCTACGGCAACTCATTGCCGCCCCCTGGCTTTGGGAAGCACAGAGTTCTGTGGCCGAACGTTGTGGCCAGAGCTCCGACAAGCTATCGGACCACGTGTTTTTTCAGCTGTTGTGGAAACCCTTCGGGGAACACATGGGGGAAAGAGAATGAGGAGAGGGATGAGAAATGAGGAGGAGAAGGAGGAGGAGGAGGAGGAGAAGATGGAGGAGGAGAAGGAGGAGGAGGAGGAGGAGGAGGAGGAGGAGGGGAGGAGGAGGAGGAGGGAGGAGGAGGAGGAGGAGGAGGAGGAGGAGGACGAGGAGAAGAAGATGGAGGAGGAGGAGGAGGAGGAGGAGGAGGAGGAGGCTTCTTGGGAGCCTCTTTGGGTACTCTTGGTGCCTCCTGGGAGCTTCCTGGGGGCCTCGTGAAGCCCTCTTGGGGGCTTCCTTGAGTCTCTGGGGGGTCTTTGGAGGCTCCTTGGGAGGCTTTTTGGCCGTCTGAGGGTGTTCTTAGCCCGTCTGACTCCGTCCGTCGGGCACCGTCTTGAGGGCCTCTCTGGGCCGATTTGAGGGCCCTCTCAGGGACGTTTTGGATGCCATCTTGGGCGTCTTGGAGGTCTCCTGGGCCGTCTCGGGGCCCTCTTTGGGCCGTCTGGGGAGCATCTTGGGCCGTCAGGTGGCCATCTCGGAGGCCTCTTGAGCGCTTTGGGGGCCATGATCCGTCTCTAAGGCCTCTTGGGCGATCTTAAGGCTATCTTGGCCCATTTGGGGGGGCATCTCGGCCAGTCTTGGAGACATCTGCAGCCATTTCGTGCTCTCTTGTTGCCATCGTGGCCGTCCTGCAGACCACGTAGGTCGTCTTGGAGGATCGTGGGGCCGTCCGGAGCGGGACGACCGGCGCCCTGCGAAGTCTACGGGCCTTTCCTGGGGTGGAATGCAACATTTGTTTGGTGGCTAGCGCATTGGGCCGAGGAGGAAGAGGAGGAGGAAGAGGAAGAGGAGGAGGAGGAGGAGGAGGAAGAAGAAGAACATCTGGCGGATGACCAGGGTGATCATCAGAAGGAGGAGGAGGAGGAGGAGGAGGAGGAGGAAGAGGAGGAGGAGGAGGAGGAGGCAAGGGAGGGAGGGAGGGGCACGTACGACCACGGCGGGACGTCAAGAGAGCGCCCGCCACAGAGCACATGACGCATGACCACGATGGAATGCAACATTTTTTGGGTGGGAACCTGTCAAAAGGACCAAGAACGTTCAGAGTCCATCAGCCGTGCACCCGTGTGGCAAGCCGAGATGGGGTGGCGGATCTGCTGACCTTCGGCCCATCCCGCCGCCTTGCCTCGGTTGTAAGTCGGAGGCCTCTCGTGGCACTCTTTGCCGTTTTGGGCGCTCATGGCTCCGATAAAGTGTTGCGGGAAGCGCCGGGGAACCTCGGGTGTTGATACAGTGGAGACCCATGCCAAGAAACACCCTGCTTGCCTCCAGGGTGCCCTGAGTTCCTTGGGTTTCGACGGTTTTGCTATGGAAAGCGTGACGTCACCACACCAAAAGTCCATGGACGTCGTTGGGTCTCAGGGTCGGGTTTCTTGTGGAAGGTTTCTTGTGATCGGGCCCCTACCGTATTCAACCCTGAGGGCTGAGGATTGAGATAAAGACCGCGTTGGGCTCAGGAGGGGCTTCGGTTGTCGGGCCGTTCCTTCGATGCATGCCGTGGAACCTCTGCTTGTGGCCTGGGCGCTCTTTCGCCAAAGCGCCCCTTGGCTGGTTACTATGCGTTCCTTGTGGTATGCTGGCTGCGGGTGCTGACCCAAGGGTCACCTCCAAGACCGAATGGGTCACGCTCCACGCTGACCCAAGCCCCCGGCGGCGAGCGCAGATGCAGATCGCAGCCTGCCTTCTCGGCATTGCGGTGTGCGAGGCCACGGCCGAGCAGCGGAACGATTCAGGGGCAAGGCCATCAGGACGCCTACCTCTTTCCATGCAGCGGCCCTCCAAGTCGTCCCTCGCGGCACGGTGGCGGATTGACGTCTCCATGTCAGCCTTCAGAGTTGGTTCACCGCGGCCAGGCCCGCTCCGCTCCCGCTCCGCCATCGCAGGGGGCCCGCCGAAATTTGAGCCCGCAGCGTGGAAGTCGTCCCGCGTAGCTCTTTGACGCTTTTCGGACGAAGGTGCGCTGCGCTGGTGCGAGAGCTGCAATTCTGACGAAGGCCTCACGGCTGGTGCCGCCGACTCGACAGAGGGAACACGGCGACGACGATGATCGATTCGACGTTTTTCGGACGAAGGACGAAGGCGCGCAGCGCTGAGGCGAGAGCTGCAAATCCTGCGAAGACCTTACGGCCGGTGCCGCCGACTCGAACGAGGGACGACGGCGACGACGATGATCGATTCAACGTTTTTCGAACGAATGTGCGCAGCGCTGATGCCAGAGCTGCCGAAATTATTGCGAAGGCCTTACGGCCAGTGCCGCCGACCCGAAAAAGGGACGACGGAAACGACGATGAATTATTTGACGCATGTGTGCAATTTGTGCGCAACGCTGTGGCGAGAGCTGCAATGCGGAAGACTTCCGGCTGGTGCCGCCGACCCGAAACAGGAACGACTGCGACGACGATGACCTATTGCAGGCTTTTCAGACGAATGTGCGCAGCGCTGATGCGAAAGCTGCAAATGTTTGGAAGCCACTTGCGCTCCATCCGGAAGTTTCAGCTTCTCTTAGTGCGCGTTGTGAAGGCATCCCGGGTGTCACGCCCAGCTCGCCATACCGACAGAGTGCAGTGGTGCGACGGTGAGAATCCATTGGGCTCGCAGAACGGGAGTCACGGCGGCCCCCCAGGGGAAACTCGAGCGCAGACGGTTTGCATCCTTTGGGCGTTCGGGGTGCGGCTCCGACGAGAGGTTGGCATCGCTCGGGCGTGTGCATTTTTTCGTGGGTGAGGACCGAGGGGCATCTTGGGCCCTCTCTCGCGGACAAGTCAGCGCACGGAACCGACAAGTGCACACCGAGTGGACGTTCCAGCGCCGGCGAGAGAGTCGATGCCACTCGTGGCACCCTCGCGCGGGGGCCCTCCTGGCGCCGCCTCGGGTTTGCGCGGGCCGGCCCGCGCCCGCAGGAACCGGGAGGGCCTGGAGAGGCTCCTGCGCTCGCTGGCCCGCGAGCCGTGCGCGTGGGGCGACGAGGACCTCCTCGAGGAACTCCCGGGGGCGCTCGTCGGGAGGGACGTGCTCCACTCATTTTCCATGTTTTTCTTCCTCCTCCTCCTCCTCCTCCATATTCTCCTCCTCCTCCTCCTCCTCCTCCTCCTCCATCTTCTCCTCCTCCTCCTCCTCCTCCTCCTCCTCCTCGTCCTCCCTCCCTGAGATCTGGGCGCTTTCGCCAGGTTTGCGACCCCAGGACCGTCACATGTCGAGCTGGTTCGATCCAAGAGGATAGGGTGCAGGGCTCTGGTCGTGATTTCTCGCGATGTTGTGTTTGTCTCGCAACGTCGGATGTTAGGGTTCCTTCTCCTCCGCGTCCTCCCTCATCGCCTCCCTCCTCCGTTCTCCTCCTTCTCCTTCTCTTATTTCCTCCCCTCTCCTCCTCCTCCTCCTCGTCCTCCTCCCTCTCCTCCCCCTCCCCCGAGTAAGTCTCGGTGGCGCGTGCGTCTTTTTCAGAGCTGTGGGTGCTACCCGTTCGCTTCTGGAGCGAAAGCCTGGCACCTCTTCGGCAGCAGCACGCCGACGGGGTCGCCCGACCGGCGCGGTCATTGATGATGTCGGTGCCCTCCGAGCGCCTGCCGCGTGGCGTTGTGAGGAGCCATCGATTTGATGGGCCTGTTTTCCACCACCACCACCACCATAAGGTGGAGTGGGAGGGGGTCCTCCTCCTCCACCTCCTCCTCCTTCTCCTCCTGCTCCTCCTTCTCCTCCTCCGCCTCTTCGTCCTCCTCCTCCTCGTCCTCCACCTCCTTTCCCCCCTCCAGCTTATGGTGGTGGTGGTGGTGGAAAAACAGGCCCATCACGATTTCCCGCCGTCATCACAGAAACGGGCGCAACGGCCAGTCTGTGTGATGACGCCTTCGGCGCCCAGGGGCCGTTTCTTCCTGGCCCCGGGACCGTCCACAAAAACATCTCAGGGTGAAAGGTTGGCCCCCAGGGACAGTCGGGGGCAGTGCCACATGGGGCTAGTCTGACTCCCAATCGCCCATTCTTCGCCGATGGGGGCCCGGTAGGCCATTCCGCCCATGGGCCGTGCGGTTCTGTCATCGGGAGCTTATCGCCGATCTATCGGCGATGTATGGCCGATTCCAGCTCGACGTTCCCCCACCCTGAGCCAGATCCTCCCAAACGTTTCCCTCCAGAAGAGGTCGAGATTTGTAATCCCCAGGGGCCCACAAGACAAGACAAGCGCGACGTCGGAGAAGGGGAGCTCCGAGAAGGAGGAGGTCCCTGGAGCTTTTCGAACGTCTGGTGTGATTTGTCTTGAAGGTCTCCAGCCTCGGGATGCTTTCCTGCAGCTGCGCCTCGCCGTGTGCGTTCCGTGGGTGCCCAATGTGGCTGAAGATGTTCGAGCTCCAGGGACGATTTGGTGCAATTCTTCTGCTGGGAGCATCACATCTTCTTCACGAAATATAGCCAACCTGGCACAACCTGATTGTATCCGGCTCGGTTATGTTTAAATTTGGCAAATTTGTGTTGGAATCTGACACGATAGGGTTTGCTTGCAGCCGCGGGAGGAGGAGGAGAACGATAACGAGGAGGAGGAGGAGGAGGAGGAGGAGGAGGAGGAGAAGGGAGAATGCACAGAGAGGGAGGAGGAGGAGGCGAGGATTGGTGGCGCGCACGAGCTTCTGATATGCATCCGAGCCATATGAAGAAGGTGGCTGCCATTTCAGAAGGCCTCCCCCCTAGCGCCAGCACCTCCTGCGCGTCGCCCAGGGGTGGACGCGGAGCGAGCGAGCGAGCGGCTACATTGCACATCGGTGCAACGCAGGGCAGGAGTACGGATGCTGGGGGGCGGAGGAGGAGGAGGAACAAGGAAGAGAAAGACAGAGGGAGGAGGGAGGAGGGAGGAGGGAGGAGGGAGGAGGGAGGAGCATGAGCATGACCATACATGACTATGTCAATTGGAGGAAGGAGGGAGGAGGGAGGGAGGGAGGGAGGGAGGGAGGGAGGAGGAGGAGGAGGAGGAGGCGGAGGAGGAGGAGGAGGAGAGAGAGAGAGGGAGTTGCAAAGGAGCAGGATGGGGGAGGACGGAGGAGGGAGGAAGGCCAGCAGGGAGGACGGCCGGCATGGAGGGGCGATGGGGGAGCCGCTCGCGCCGGGGCGACGCCCGCGCAGGACCTCGAGGCCATCTCGGCGGCCGTGGCCGTGGTGCGGCGGCCCGGGGGCCCGGGCTCCCCGCGCAGGCGCAGCCCGCCCGCATCGCCGCGCTGCGGCCTGCCGCGCAGCCCGCGCCGGGGCCGCGCGCCGCAGGCGAGGGCGGAGGCGCCCGCCGGGGCCCGGGCCCTCGAGAGGAGCCGGGGAGGCAAGCAGCGGCGAGGCTTCCAGGCTGGCCTCGGTGGGCCCGCCAGAGATCGGGGGCGGCCAAGAAGCAAGCAGTGGCGAAGCGTCCTGGCTCGCCGATAGCCCTACCAGACAATGTTCTAAGAACCTGCCACGAGATGTGCCAAGAACATTTCTGGCTGGGACTGTCTTGTTTTAACGCATCGGCCTTATGTTCTAAGAGCATTGCTTTCTTCTTAGAACTTTTTTGGGTTCTAAGAACACTTCGTGGTAGGATTATAGGAATGCCGGGAAGAGAGCGTTGTGTGGTTTGCGCGAGGTGGTCTTCGAACCCTGTCTGGCCGAGGCCGCTTTGTTTGTGCATCGCCTTGGTGTTCTCAGAGCAGTGTTTCTGTTTTGGGAGCATTCTTGTGTTCTGAGCACATGTCTTGGTAGGCCAATCGGATTGCCTGGGCGGTCGGCCCGTGCTCGACGCACCCGCTCGGACGAGCTGGGAGGACCCTGCTCCTGTCGCGCCGTGGAAATCAGAGGAGGAAGAGGTATTTTAAATTTCATAATAGTGGTGGGGGGGGGGGGGGCAAAAAAGTGTTTGACGGCCGGTCTGGGACCCCCCAAGACAGGCAACAAAAGGTCCAAAATCGAGACCCCCCCCACAAATGTGCTTGACGAAGCCCGTGAGACCCCCCCCAGAAGCAGACCCCCCCCATTGTTATGAGATCCGGAGTATCGGCACCGCTAGTTACTCCTTCCTCGGTTTCCTTTTTGGGGGCCTCATGGGAAGCCCTCGTCGCCACGGCTGGATTCGCCTCGAAATTCTGGATCCAGAAAGTAGCGGTATCGTAGACGCCTGCCGCGAATCACCGCCGCCCCCTGCTTGTTTGGAAGCGCCTATGTGGCCGAACGTCGGCCAAGCTATCGAACTATGTGTTCCCGAAGCCGTTGTGGAAACCCTTCGGGGAACACGAGGGGGGGAAAGAAGAAAAGGAGTAGGAGGAAAATGGAGGAAGTGACCTCTTCGGGCACTCTCGGGGTCTTTGGAAGCATCCTGGGGTCTCTTTGATGCCTCATGGGGGAGCCCTTGAGCCACTCGTGGAGGGCATTCCTGGCTACTCTGACGCCGTCGGGAGCCGTCTTGGGCGGCCACTCTAGGTTCTGGGCCAACTTGGAGCCTTCTTTGGCCGCTTCAGAGCCGTCTTGGAGGCCATCTTGGGCGTCTTGGAGGCCTCTTGGGACGTCTTGGGGCCGTTTTGCGGGCCTCTTTGGCCGTCATAGGATCTCTGGAGGCCTCTGGGGCCGTCTTGGGCCGTCGGGAGGCCGCAACGGAGGAAATGCCCAAATCCGTCAAACACCGAGTGAACTTTTATAACTTGGACCTCTTGAAGGTCTGCCGTCTTGGAGACTTCTTCGTGGGGGCCTCTTCGGCCGTCTTGGGCCATCTTGGGGCCATCTCGGGCCATCTTGAGTGCACATTGGGCCGTCTTGGAGACACCCTGCGCCCAGCTTGGGCTCTCTTGTGGCCTTCTTGGTCGTCTTGGTGGCCGTCTTGGGCGTCTTTGGGCAATCCTGGGGCCTTGGGGGCGTGTTGGGCCGTCATGTGGCGTCTTTGGAAGCTTTCCGGGCCATCCGTGGGCCATCCGAGGGTGTTTTTGAGCCGTCTGGAACTTTGAGGGTATGCCCCATAAGGGGTACATACATGATCCGGGGCGCCTGGCCCACGGCCCCTCCCCCCCAAGATGGGATGGGTCTAATGGTCGTCCAGGGTGGCGTTTCCCAAGTATTTTTTCTAGTGACGCGGCTCGCGGGTGCCTTTCACGGCCCTTTTCTTTTTATTGTTGTTTCCGAATGAAGCGGCTGAAGGGCTCCAAGGCAGCTCAAGAGAGCACCAAACCGACCCAAATACGGCCCCACGAGAGCTTCGGATGGCCTCCAGACGGTCCAAAGGAGCCTCCAGACGGTTCCAGAGAATTTCCAGAGAATTTCCAGAGAATTTCCAGCATGGGTTTCATTATAGTTCTTGCAGGTTGTTCGGGTTCTCGCCTTTTTCGGTCCAGACGGCCCAACAGGCCCCGTACATCGTTCTAGACGGCCCAGGAGGCCCCCCAAAAGGGCCCGACAACGGTCCACGAGGGCCCCCAGACGGCCCCGCAGGGACCCACAACGGCCCAAGACGGCCCCAGAGGGACCCAAGGCAGGCCCAAGAGAGCCCCACGAGGTCCAAAGAGGGCCCACAGAGGTTCCCAAAAGGGCCCCAAGTGGCCCCAACGAGAGCCCCAAGACGGCCACAGGCTTCCACGACGCCTCAGGACGGCCCACAAGGGCCCCAAGACGGCCCAATGTTGGCCCCCAACGGGCTCCGAAAGGGCTCCCCACACGGGCCCCCAGAAGACCCCCAAGAGGCCCAAGACACGCTCAATAACACTATGTCTCCAATCAGCGAGCGGGGACGTTGCAAGCTCGTTACACCACGGCTCCCAGAGCGCGGTGACGTCAACAGCTCGAGGAGGAGGAGGTGGAGGAGGGGGAGGAGGAGGAGGAGGAACGATGACGAGGCCAAGGGAGGAGGAGGAGGAGGAGGAGGATGAAGGAGGAGGAGGAGGAGGAGGAGGAGGCGGCGGAGGAGGAGGAGGAGGAGGAGGAGGAGGGAGGAGGAGGACACGGGAGGAGGAGGAGGAGGCGGAGGAGGGGGAGGAGGAGGGGAAGGAGGAGGGGCATGATGAGGAGGAGAAGGCGGAGGAGGAGGAGGAGGAAGAGGAACAGGGGAGGCGTAGGATTGTGAATAATAGTAGTGCTGAGGCGAAGAAGAGTCATACTAGTAAGAAGGACAATACGCATAATAATAATAAGAAAAAGCTGGGGCGAAGAAGACCACTAGTACGAATCATACGTATAATAACAATACGAATAGTACTACTACTAATACTAACCTTAAGAGTACTTGTAATACTGCGAAGAATACGAAGAAGAAGAGGAGGTGGAGGAGGAGGAACAATAGGGAGGAGGAGGAAACAGAGGAAGATAATGAGGCGAAACATGTTACTACTGATTGTAAGAATACTATCAAGAGGAGGGGAAGGAGGAGGATGATGTGGAGGAGGAGCAACGCTCTTAACTGAGAGCGGTGACGTAGTACGCGCTTGCCAGCAAGGCTCCCAAGAGCGAGCGGTGACGCAACAAACTCTTACCACCAAGGCTCCCAAGAGCGAGCGGCAACGCAAGCATCTCTGGGCACGAGGACTCTGAACAGAAAGCGTTGACGCAACAAGCTTTTCCCAGAAAGGCTCCCAACAGAGAGCGGTGACGTAACACGCGCTCACCAGCAATGCTCCCAAGATCGAGCGGTGACGCAACAAGCTCTTACCTCCAAGGCTCCCAAGAGCGAAGGGTGCCATGAGCCATATCGGGCAGGTTGCTGAAGCGCTATTTCCGTTCCCGTGCCTGCCCAGGTAACGGAAAGAGCGAGGTACGAGTGATGACGTTGTGTCTCTCTAGGGAGGGGTCCAGGGGAGGGAGGGGGAGGGGCGTAGGGATGAGTGTTAATGGCCGTTTCCGGGTTTTCTCTTCGGTTTTTGTATGTTTTTCGGGTTCTCTTTTTTTTCCGTCCCAGAAGAGCCCAAGACAGCCCCAATACGTCCCAAGAGGCCTCCAAGACGCCCCACGAGGCGCCCAAGAGGCGTCCAAAGAGGGCCCCACGAAGCCAAACTCATTGATTTTCTTTTGGGAAGCGTGCATTTTTAGCATATACGGCTTTTCAGTTTTCACGGCGTTGATGACGACGGCCCAAGAGGCGCCCAAGACCGCCCCAAGACGGCCCAAGCGGCTCCCAAGAAGCCCCCAAAACGGCCCAAGAGGGCCCCAAGACGGCCCAAGAGGCGCCCAAGACGGCCCAAGAGGGCCCCAAGACGGCCCCAAGAGGGGGACCACGATCCGAAAAGTCTAGCCGTTCGCCCCAAGACGCTCCCAGGAGGCCCCAAGAGACCCCCAAAACAGCCCCAGAACGGCCCAAGAGGCGCCCAAGACGGCCCAAGAGGGCCCCAAGACGGCCCAAGAGGCGCCCAAGACGGCCCAAGAGGGCCCCAAGACGGCCCCA
>CAUYUJ010019604.1:217275-249775 GCA_963575745.1 Prorocentrum cordatum
AGCAATGTGATTGATGACGGCGGGCTCCGACTTCACCTCCCGCGGGGCCGCTGGGCAACAACACTGTCCACTGCCGTATTTCGCTTTCCTGCACGCAGTGACCCCAGCGTTATGGCTAACGAAATGGCGTCTCAGTGTGGATTGCCGCTGATATCTGCCTCTGATTGCGGGTTCGCCTCCCGCGCTTTTCCAAGTACACGTGGCCGGGAAGAAATATAACCCTCCAGAAGGGGTACGATCGAAGACGAAAAGGGCGGGTATCCAAGGTTTGGGATGTGCATAGCGAATGACACGCGGGCAGATAGGAGCGAGCAGTCTTAGAATGATTGTTGTTGATGTTGACGTTGATGTTGCTGTTGATGTTGATGTCGATGTTGATGTTGATGTTGATGTTCATGTCGGTGTTGTTGAATATTCAGTTCTGAAGAATAAATGTTGTTGATCCCCCGCCCACCCCACCGGTGCATAATTTTGTTTCTCAATCGAAGTGCGCCCCTCGACGTTCGCACCTTGTTTTTTTGACCGGGAAACTGGGCCCTTGGCCCCCGGGTTACAACAACAACGGCTCCCGCCTGAGACTTCGTCACAATTTAGCCAGGACCCCCGCTCCCGCCCGAGGTTTCCTCGCATTTTATTCAGGAATCGCGCTCTCGCTTAGGGCTTTCTTGCAATTTATTTCGGAATCGCTTTCCCCGCGCTCTGGAGTCGCGCTCTCGCTGGAGAGTTGCATGCAATTTACTGAAGAATAGCGCCCTCGCGTTGGAATTTCCAGCAATTTGCTCAAGCGCCGCGCTGCCCTTCGTGGCCTCGCTTTCGCCGTTTGCGGCCCCCTCACTGTCCTACGTGGCCCAGTTGCTACCCTCAGTGGCCCCATCGTTGCCTTCTGTGGCCCCGCATTATCTGTCCTTCGTGGCCCCCGCTCGTTCGCGCTCTTCGTGGCCGCATACGCATTCCCTTCGTGTCCCCGTTGTCGCCCTTCGTGGCCTGCTTCGTGTCGTTCGTGGCCCTGCTGTCATTCGCTCTCGCTTTCGCTCGTCGTCGCCGTCGTCGTCGTCGTCGTCGTCGTGGTCGGTCCCCTGTTCGTCCCTCTTGGGGTCGGGTCGACGGTCCGCGGTCGCCCCCCCGCCGATCAGCGCTGCCGCTGGCCAGGCCGACGGTCCGCGGCCGCCCCACCGCTTGCCGGGACCCCGCCTGCAGGCAACAAAATAATACCCCCAAAAGGGGTTCGATCGAAGACGAAGAGGGCGGGTATCGAGGGTTTTGGAAATACGCGTTCGTGGACACTCGATCAGATAAAGGCGAACAGTCTTAAAATTAGTGTGGTCGTTGTTGCTGTTGATGTTGTTGTTGCTGCTGTTGTTGTTGTTGTTGTTGCTGCTGGTGCTGCTGTTGTTGTTGATGCTGCTGTTGTTGTTGTTGCTGCTGGTGCTGCTGTTGTTGTTGATGCTGCTGTTGTTGGTGTTGGTGTTGTTGTTGTCGTTGTTGTTATTGTTGCTGTTGTTGCTGCTGTTGCTGCTGTTGCTGCTGTTGTTGGTGTTGTTGTTGTTCGTGTTGTTGGTGTTGTTGGTGTTGTTGGTGTTGATGTTGCTGTTGTTGTTGTTGCTGTTGTTGTCGTTGTTGTTGAACATTATTTATTCTAAAGAATAATTATTGTTGGGACCCCTGGTGCGCGGCCCCCTCGCCGCGCCTAGGCCGCAGCCACATTTTCATCATTTTCGTGAGGAAGTCTCAGGCAAAACGTGGGTGTCCGGATCTGGTTGTTTTGTTGTCCCCCGTTCTCCCTTGCAAAAAAAAAACTAAAGTGGACATTTCTTGTTCTAACATAACCAAACTTCAAGAATCCCTTGCAAAAAAAAAGGTAAAGTGGACATTCGCGCGCGCAAGACGAAATCCTTCCAAAACCTTAGTGTTCGTAGCGATTTCAACATAAAAACAGCAAAAAACCAATGGTTTTTCAAACAAAAATGTCAAAAATTCACCCCGCGCGCTCTTGCGGATTTCTTAGGAAACCCAGTACTTTTTCAACATTTCTGTCAAACGGGCTCTTGCGAGCAACTTTTTCACGTGCTTCGAACTTCTGCAACAAAGGTCGCGCGGCTGCCAGGGCCATCATCCCTGTCAAATAATACCATGTGGAACACATTCGTTTTTTCTTCGCGCGCGCACGCCGAAATCTTCAAAAATCATTGGGTTTCTTAGGAATTTTAGCACCGCGCAACATAAAATCAGACGAATCGCACCGTGGGTCCTCGATAAACATCTGTACGAATTTTCAAAATTTCTACCCGCGCGCGCTGTCCGAATCCTAAAAAACTAATGGTTTTTCAACATTTATGTTACATGAGCTCGCGCGAGCTACTTTCGCAAGCTCTTTCAACGGCGTTCGCGCGCCTGCCAGGGGCCACAATCCCTTGCAAAACATACCATGCGGGACACATGCGCGCGTGTCGCGTCGTCGTCGTCGTCGTCGTCGTCGTCGGCATGTTACCACAACAAGTCCGTGTGTCACCACGTCATCGAACAAGTCGTATACTAAGCTAGCGTCCAGAAAATGTTACCACAACAAGTCACTGCACCCATGCGCCAGTGTAGTAGCCACGGTCGTCCGCAGGCCACGAAGTGAAGTGTCCGAACGTCATAGGGCGGGAAGCTGGGTGTGGGTGGTGGCGAAGAGTCGTTTGGAAATTTGGTAGAGCTTGAACCGGCCCCCCCACAAAGTGGGGGTATTGCCCGCCTCCTATGAAAACCCTGGCACTGGTGAGAACGGAGTGTCCCCAGTCTTAAATGATTGTTGTTGTTGTTGTTGTTCTTTGTTGTTTGCTGTGTGTTGTTTGTTGTGTGTTGTTTGTTGTTTGTTGTTTGATGTCGTCGTCCCACCCGCGACCCACCGGCTACCCACCCGCGACCCAGCCGCGACCCACCCCTCGACCCGTCCGCGACCCACCCGCGACCCGTCCGCGACCCACCCCGCGACCCACCCGCGGCCCACCCCGCGACCCATCCGCGACCCATCCGCGACCCACCCGCGACCCACCCCGCGACCCACACGCGACCCACCCCGCGACCTCCCCGCAAAGGAGGAACACACCACCCGGACCCGACAATTGACGTTTATTAAACAGCCTTTGGCGTTGACTAAACAGCCCTGTCCTGTTCGATCCATTCCGTATGTGCGTTTACTAACGGCTTCGCCTGTCGGGGTGATTCTTATTGGGTGGATTTTCTGCCCCTTACACTCGTGACCCAACAGCGACCCAACCGCGACCCACCCCGCAAATGCGGATAATAGTGAGGGGGCAGTGGAGACGTCGGCAGTTTGCGAGACTCTGGAGAAGCCCGCCGCAGGCGCCAAAGTTTCCAACGAGCCCGCCGCAGGCGCGGATTTTCTCGTTAAACCAATGTGGGTAGGTCGCGGGTGGGTGGCACATGGGTCGCGGAGTCGTCGGCAGTTTGCGAGACTCTGGAGAAACCCGCCGCAGGCGCCAAAGTTTCACACATTATACAACGAGCCAGCCGCAGGCGGCGATTTTTTCGTTAAACCACTGGGTAGGTCGCGGGTGGGTCGCAATTGGGTCGCGGGTGGGTCGCGGTTGGGTCGCTGTTGGGTCGCGGGTGGGTCGCGGGTGTAGAGGGCAGAAAATCCACCCAATAAAAATCACCCCGACAAGCGAAGCCGTTAGTAAACGCACATACGGAATGGATCGATCAGGACAGGGCTGTTTAGTCAACGCCAAAGGCTGTTTAGTAAACGTCAATTGTCGGGTCCGGGTGGTTTGTTCCTCCTTTGCGGGGAGGTCGCGGGGTGGGTCGCGTGTGGGTCGCGGGGTGAGTCGCGGGTGGGTCGCGGGTGGGTCGCGGATGGGTCGCGGGGTGGGTCGCGGGTGGGATGCGGGGTGGGTCGTGGGTGGGTCGCGGGTGGGTCGCGGGTAGGTCGCGGGGCGGGTCGCGGCTTGGTCGCGGGTGGGACGACGACAACAACAAGCAACAACAACAACAATAACACATTCAACACCAACAACAGCAGCAGCAGCAACAACGCATCAAGCAGAGCTCTCACCGCGAATTTTTCCCCAAACAGCTTGCTGAACGGGGTGCTGTTGTGATAGAAGCCAACTCCGGCCGAGGGAAGTCGGAGCAGAGACATCCTCACAAACATTTGATGGTCCGAGCCGTTTCGCTTGAGACATCCTCACAACTCGCGTTTCTGAGTTGGCCGGGATTGGCCGTTTCGCCTGAGACATCCTCGAAAAGTTGCGCTCCGGGACGCCGCGCGAGAGGTGGTCCGGGCCGTTTCGCTTGATACATCCTCGAAACTCTGAGCCCCGAGGTGCTGTGCGAGAGGTGGTCCGGGCCGTTTCGCCTGAGACATCCTCGAAACTCTGAGCTCTGCGATGCCTTGCGCGAGGTGGTCCAGCCCGTTTCGCCTGAGACATCTTCGAAACTCTGACCTCGGATGCCGCGCGAGAGGTGGTCCGGCCCGTTTCGCCTGAGACATCCTCGAATTTCTGATCTCTGAGATGCCTTGCGCGAGGTTGTCCGGCCCGTCTCGCCTGAGACATCCTCGCAATTCTGAGCTCTGAGATGCCGTGCGCAAGGTGGTCCAGCTCCCAGATGCCGCGCAAGAGGTGGTCCAGCCTGGGGGCCCAGAAGACCACATGATACATATCCTCCCTGGGACCCTGGGAGCCCGCCTGAGACATCCTCGAACTTCTGAGCTCTGAGATGCCCTGCGCGAGGTGGTCCGGCCCGTTTCGCACAAGACATTCTCGCAACTCTGAGCTCTGAGATGCCGTGCGCAAGGTGGTCCGGCCTGTTTTCGCACAAGACATTCTCGCAACTCTGAGCTCCCAGATGCCGCGCAGGAGGTGGTCCAGCCTGGGGGCCCAGAAGACCACATGTTTCACATCTTCCTTGGGACCCTGGGAGCCCCAGGAGGCCCCAGAGAGCTCCAGGAGGCCGCAGGACGCCCAGGACAGGCCCCAGGGGTCCGCAGGAGATTCCCAGGACGCTCCCAGGAGGCCCCAGGAGGCCCCCCATCAGAACGTGTCAAGTTTGTACACATCTGGTGTCGATTCGTTGATTTTTCCTGCTCTTGTGGCCCAAGCGGCCACAGGTTAGATATCCCCCCTGGGAGCCCCAAGAGGCTTCAGGAAACCCCAGGTGGAGTTCAGAAGGCCACAGGAGGCCCAGGAGGAAGCCCCAGGAGGTCCCCAGGAGGCCCCAGGAGGCACCAGGAGGCCCCCGCAACTCGGAGCTCTGAGACGCCGCGCTCGAGGTGGTCCGGCCCGTTTCGCCTGAGACTTCCTCGCAGCACGTTTCGCCCGAGACACCGGCCCGTCTCGCCTGAGACGTCCTTGCAACTCTGAGATCTGAGATGCCGTGCGCAAGTTGGTCCGGCCCGTTTCGCACAAGACATTCTCACTTCTCCGAGCTCCCAGATGCCGCGCAGGAGGTGGTCCAGCCCTGGGGCCCAGAAGACCACATGTTTCACATCTTCCTTGGGACCCTGGGAGCCCCAGGAGGCCCCAGAGAGCTCCAGGAGGCCGCAGGACGCCCAGGACAGGCCCCAGGGGTCCGCAGGAGATTCCCAGGAGGCTCCCAGGAGGCCCCAGGAGGCGTGTCAAGTTTGTACACATCTGGTGTCGATTCGTTGATTTTTCCTGCTCTTGTGCCCCCCCCATTTTGGAGGGCCCCGACGGCCACATGTTAGATACCCCCCTGGGAGCCCCAAGAGGCTTCAGGAAGCCCCAGGTGGGGTCCAGGAGGCCACAGGAGGCCCAGGAGGAAGCCCCAGGAGGTCACCAGGAGGCCCCAGGAGGCCCACGCAACTCGGAGCTCTGAGACGCCGCGCTCGAGGTGGTCCGGCCCGTTTCGCCTGAGACTTCCTCGCAGCACGTTTCGCCCGAGACATCGTCGCAACTCTGGGGTCCGAGATGCCGCGCGCGAGGTGGTCCAGCCCGTTACGCTGGAGACATCCTCGCAACTCTGGGCTCCGAGATGCCGTTCGGGATGAAGAGGAGGTGGAGGAGGAGGAGGAGGAGGAGGCATGTTTTAACATGCCATGCCAGCCCGCACTGGACGGGCACGCAATCGACCTTGGAAACCGCAGTTGGTCTAAAAACCCTGTTGGGGGATACTGCACTCCGGCTATAATTTATTCAGCCACGCACGCAGGGACAATGAATGACCGTTCGGCCCCCCCATACTGTGATATACAAATAAAGATAACATTGAGAAGGGTTGAAGAAGAGGTTGAGCAAGGGACCCGGAGACACCTCCACTTCCCTGAGGTCCGTTGCAATTTTTTCAAACTGGGCGTTTTCGCTCAATTTCGGGCCCCGGGGCCCTCAAAGATCGATACGGTTCGGAAAATGACGCAGAGATATGGGATCCGGGGCTCCGGTCGTGATTTTCGCGATGTTGCAATTTTTGTTGCAACATCGGATCTTAGGTATCGTGCCACATCGGCACGGTGGAGCATCGGTGCCTTTTCTGATTTCCCCCGGCAGAACTGACGACGAGCTGTTTTTGCAAGCTTTCGGCGTTTGGAATCCCTCGCTGGGAGTGGCACGCTGTGAGAAAGTCACGATGGGGGTCGTGGTTGGAGGATCAAGCTTCGAGGGCGGAGGGTTCTGCATGTTTTTAAAAAAATCTGTTCTGGGCCCTCTAGGAAGCTCCCCCTCGCAACGGCTGGGTCCCAACCTCGAAAGTCCGGCCCGAGCGCACCCCAGGAGAAGTCCCGGGATCGAGTCTTCGGGCCGGGATCACATGCATCCGACGCATTGAAACATTCAATGTTGTGGGCATCTGGGGACCGTTTTCGGGTCTTTGGAAATTGTCATGATTTCCAGGGCCCCCGTACTGAGAGAAACGAGACACCCGATGTCTGGATGGTAATGATTGAAGACCGCGGGATCTCTGCGTAAAGGACCTTCACTGATCGATGTGACTCGAGAATTTCCTCAGAGCGACGGGGTCGAGAGTTTTTATGGCGATAGTTCACTATGTCGAACTGTCCTCGCGACGCCAGATCTCAGAGTACACCGTTCTTGGCCAGATAAATAGTTGGCCCCGGATCGGTGTATATGTATATGCCGTCCCGGCCACGCTGGGGCGCCAATGCTGGGCTCAGGGTGGGTCTGGCCAGGATCGGTGCGAATGTATAGTTTTTGTTCCTCCTAGGAGCGGCAGCGAGTGGTCCCAGAAGACAGGAAAAGCTTGCACGCGCATCAAGTTTCGGATGTCCGCGCGGACCTTCTGTGTCGGTGCTGATCGCCCTGCCCTCGAGCTCGCCGAGGGCGGCGCCGGAGGTGTGGGTGTGGGGGTCCAGCGGCGGCCCCACGAGGTTCGCGCAGACCTCTGAGGGTTGACGCGTCTGCAGCTGCTCTCTCTCTTGGCCATGACGTGAAGGGGGGTCCTGAGGGGACGGGGTCCCATAGACTCGGGTCGGGCGAAAGGGGGGGTTACGAAATTTGCTGCATGCAGCTGGTTTCGGCCTCACCGAGGGGCCCATTCCTCGATACATAGCCGCTTCCGGCGCCGGGAGGCGCGGGGAAAATCAGCTACGTGAGCTGATTCTCAAACCCCCCCTTTGCTATCCCCCCCTTTCGCCCGACCCGATAGACGTAAGTCGGGCATGCCCCTCTACAGGAGGAACATTCAGAAACAGTCGCACACTAGTACGGGGACGATTTCTCCACCAGGCTTGATCATTTCCGGGCATTGCTGAACCATCTGTTACTTCTCGTCCGCAGTCCGCTTGTGGGAGGACGTGCCCGACATAAACGTAGACCCTGGGGCTCCCCATGGACCACTCGCTCGTGCCCTCGGCCGGTCCCTGGCGGCCCCCAAGGGCCCCCCGTCCTCCAGGGGGCCTTCTCCCTCCAGGCCCCCCCGCCTCCTCGATGATCTGCGCGCTGCTTCCCGGCGCCCCTCCCAGGTCCGACCTCTCCGCCGCCACGACCGAGGCGCCCCCTGAGTCGGACGACTCCGACTCTGCCGCCGCCGCCTTCCCCGAGGGCGTCCGCTGACCGCTGGCGCTCGCTCCCCGCGGGGCCTCCTCGCCGACGGCGCGGGCCCGAGGATCTGGTGCAGAGGCCTGGCGCAGTGGCGTCGACAGGGGGGGGGCATCTGCATGCAGGCGGACCGAGGTAACTATCTGATCGAGGTCGGTTCGGGGAGGGTACAGTCAAGACGCTGAAATAAGGAACAGTTTGGGTTCGGAAGGGGCTCGATGTTCCTTAGTTTCCTCCAGTGTTGTTCTTCTTGCCCTCCTGGGACACGGAGACGCTTACAGGGCCAAGGAGGGGCTTCGTTCCTTATTTAGCGTTCCGCTTTCAGCGGCCCGACTGTACCCTGGTTTTCTTCGTGTTTGTTGGATGCTCTTGTGAATCCTGGGGAGGGTACCCTGGGATGTTCTGTTTGTCTTGACCGACGGAGGGTCTCATGTTCTTGAGGGATGTACGTCTGGCCTAGGTCCGACTGGAGGAGGGGATGCACCGACACCCAATCGCGTATTGATCGCCAGTGGGGGTCTGATAGCTCCACCCCGCCCAGGAACGTGCGGATTTGCTATCGGGGGCCCATCGCCAATCCATCGGTGATGTATTAACGATTCCATGTCGATGTTACCCCCTTCTTATGCCAGTCCCCCCCCCATCGTTGCCCCTCACTTGCGGCTAGCTCCGCCGGCCCTGAGAACTCGGCCGCAGGATCCGAACCCTAACCCTTCGCCAATCAACGCTTCAAGCAGCTTGATGGGCGGCGGGGTTAGGGCTCGGAGTTCGTCGAACGCGTGGCGAGATCCGAACCCTACCCCCGCCTCCCATCGCTTCAGGAGAACCGATGATTGGCGGGAGTAGGGTCGCCCCCGAGAGAACTGCACAGCCAAGCGTCGGCGACGGGGGGTTGTCCGGCAGCTTTCGCCCTCGCTGGGGGGGGGCCCGGGAGACTCCTCCTCATCGCCAGGCGGGGTCCACCTCGAGATCTTGGCCAGAGCGCGCGTCAGGAGAGGTCCTGGGAGGAGGAGGAGGAGGAGGAGGAGGAGGAGGAGAAGGAGGAGGAGGAAGAGGAGGAGGAGGAGGAGGAGGAGGAGGAGGAGAACGAGGAGGAGAAGGAGGAGGAGGACCAGGAGGGCGAGGAATTGAGGGAGGAGGAGGAGGACGAGGAGGAGGAGGAGGAGGAGGAGGAGGAGGAGGACGAGGGAGAGGAGGAGGGGGAGGAGGAGGTTCAGGAAAAGCGTTCGGAGACCCGTATCCCAGACATCCGACGTCTTGATTTCTCTGAAGCGTCGGTGGTTTTCCGTTTGCCGTTTTCGGGTTCCAGGACCATCAGATTATCTGTAAGGGTTTCGCCACCTTCCGCCGGCCCCTTTTCGATCATAATAGGATATATCAGAGTCGCGTCGGTGCGTCTCGGCGCTGCCCTGTCGCATCTGGGAACGTCATGCGGGGGCGGATAGGAATCATCAGCGCATATTGAGACGTTGGCGTTGTCGAAGACGCCTACGGCGAATCACCGCCGCCCCCTGCCTTTTTGGAAGCGCCTATGTGGCCGAACGTTGAGGCCAGACCTGCCAAGCTATCGGACCATGTGTTCCCCGAATCGGTTTGGAAAGCCTTCGGGGAACACGTGGGCATCTTCAAGGTCATCTTGGCCGTCTGGAGCTTGGAGGCCATTTTGACCCTTTCGGGCTTTCTTGGAGGACGTCTTGGAGGGCTCTTGGGCCGTCTTGGAGGCCTCTAAGGCTGTCTTGGAGGACTCTTGGGCCGTCTTGGGGGCCTCTTGGGGCCGTCTTGGGCGCCTCTTGGGCGATCTTTGTGGTTACTTGGGCCGTCTCTGGCCGTCGGAGGGCAGTCAAAAAAGCAAATGCCACAATCCTTCAAAAACTCATGGGAACTGAATGATTTTGGCCTTTTCGGGCCTTCCTGGAGGCCCTCTTGGAGGCCTCTTGGGCCATCATCGGAAGTCTTGGTGGGCTCCTGGCGTCTGACGCCATCGGAAGCCGTTTGGGGCGCCTCTCTGGGCCGACTCGGGGCCCTCTTGGAATGATCCAGGGCCGTCTTGGAGGCCATCTTGGGCGTCTTCGAGCCAACTTCGGCCATCTTGGTGGGTTTCTGGCCCGTCTGACGCCGACGGGAGCCGTCTTTGGGGCCTCTCTGAACCAGCTTTGGGCCCTCTTGGGGAGCTTCGGGGCCGTCTTGGAGGCCATCTTGGGCGTCTTGGAGGCCTCTTGGCCCGTCTTGGGGCCCTCTTGGGGCCGTCTTGGGGGCCTCTTGGGCCGTCGTGGGGCCATCTCGGAGGCCTCGTGGTTGATCTTGGGGCGATCTTGGGGCCTCTTGGGCCGTCTTAAGCCGTCGGAAGGCCGAAAAGAAGCAACTGTCAAAATCCTTCAAAACCCGATGGAAAATCAATGATCTTGGCCTCTTCGGGCCCTCCTTGAGGACCTCTTGGAGGCCTCTTGGGTCGTCTTGGGCCGTCTTGGAGGCCTCTTGGGCGAACGTGGAGGTATCTTGGACTCTCTTGGAGCCGTGTTGGACCATCTTGGGCGGACTTGGAGGCCATTTTTGACCATCTTGGGGGCCATCTTGGGCCAACGTGGCCATCTTGGAGGCCATCTTGGGCCTTTGGGGGGGATTTTTGTTCAGGATTGAGGTTCTTGGCAATCTTACCGGGTGGCCGGCGGGACGGGCCGAAACCCCAGGGGGGGTTCTTTTTTGGAAAAATAGCCACAGCCAAAACCGAGAGGGTTCAGCACGCCAGGCACCCCTGCGATGAATCCACAGGGGGCGGCGGATCGAAGACGCCTATGGCGAATCACCGCCGCCCCCTGCCTTTTTGGAAGCGCCTATATGGCCGAACATTGAGGCCAGACCTGCCAAGCTATCGGACCATGTGTTCCCCGAATCGGTTTGGAAAGCCTTCGGAGAACACGTGGGCATCTTCAAGGTCATCTTGGCCGTCTGGAGGCCATTTTGACCCTTTCGGGCTTTCTTGGAGGACGTCTTGGAGGGCTCTTGGGCCGTCTTGGAGGCCATCTTGAGCGTCTTGGAGGCCTCTTGCACCGTCTTGGGGGCCTCTTGGGGCCGTCTTGGGGCCGTCTTGGGCGATCTTTGGGGGCACTTGGGCCGTCTCGGGCCGTCGGAAGGCTGAACAAAAAGCAAATGCCACAATCCTTCAAAAACTCATTGGAACTGAATGATTTTGGCCTTTTCGGCCCTTCCTGGAGGCCCTCTTGGAGGCCTCTTGGGCCGTCTTGGGCCATCTCAGGGCCATCTTCAGCCGTGCTCGTGGCCCGTCCGACGCCGTCGGAAGCCGTTTGGGGGGCCCCTCTGGGCCGACTCGGGGCCCTCTTGGAATGCTCCAGGGCCGTCTTGGAGGCCATCTTGGGCGTCTTACAAGCCTCCTGGCCCGTTCTGGGGCCATCTTGGAGGCCTATTGGGCGATCTTTGGGCGCTCTTTGGGGGCTATTGGGTCGTATCGGGCTTTGGCTTTTTTCTGGCCTTCCTGGAGGCCCTCTTGGAGGCCTCTTGGGCCGTTAGGGGCCAGCTTCGAGCCAACTTCGGCCATCTTGGTAGGTTTCTGGCACGTCTGCTGGGGGGCCCCTCTGGGCCGACTTGGGGCCCTCTTGTGGTGCTCCAGGGCCGTCTTAGAGGCCATCTTGGGCGTCTTGGAGGCCTCTTGGGTCATCTTTGCGCCCTCTTGGGGCCGTCTTGGGGGCCTCTTGGACAGTCCTGAGGCCATCTTGGAGGCCTCTTGGGCGCTGTGGGGGCGATCTTGGGGGCCTCTTGGGCCGTCTTGGGTCGTCGGAGCGCCGAAAAGGAGCAAATACGAACAACCTTGAAAAACCTATGGAAAATCAATAATTTTGGCCTCTTGGCCCTCCTGGAAGACCTTTTAGAGGCCTCTTATGCTGTTTTGGATGCCTCTTGGGTACCTCTTGGGCCGTCTTGGGCCGTCTTGGAGCTTGGGCGGACTTGGAGGCATCTCCTCCGCTCTTGGGCAGACTTGGAGGCCATCGGAACTATCTTGGAGGCCATCTTGGGCCAACGTGACCATCATGGCGCCATCTTGAGCCGTCATGGAGGATGTTTTCCAGATTGAGGCCCCTTCTGGGACCCCGGCGGGACGGGCCGAAGCCCCAGGGGGAGTTTTTTGGGGACAAAGAACCAAAACCTAAATTTAGCACGCCAGGCACCCCTGCGATGAATCGACAGGGGGCGGCGGATCGAAGACGCCTACGGCGAATCACCGCCGCCCCCTGCCTTTTTGGAAGCGCCTATATGGCCGAACATTGAGGCCAGACCTGCCACCAAGCTATCGGACCATGTGTTCCCCGAATTGGTTTGGAAGGCCTTCGGAGAACACGTGGGCATCTTCAAGGTCATCTTGGCCGTCTGGAGGCCATTTTGACCCTTTCGGGCCTTCTTGGAGGGCTCTTGGGCCGTCTTGGAGGCCATCTTGAGCGTTTTGGAGGCCTCTTGCACCGTCTTGGGGGCCTGTTGGGGCTGTTTTGGGCGATCTTTGGGGGCACTTGGGCCGTCTCGGGCCGTCGAAAGGCCGAACTAAATCCTTCAAAAACTAATTGGAAATCAATGATTTGGGCCTTTTCGGCCCTTCCTGGAGGCCCTCTTGGAGGCCTCTTGGGCTGTCTTGGGCCATCTCAGGGCTATCTTCAGCCGTTTGGGTGGGCTCGTGGCCCGTCCGACGCCGTCGGAAGCCGTTTGGGGGGCCCCTCTGGGCCGACTCGGGGCCCTCTTGGAATGCTCCAGGGCCGTCTTGGAGGCCATTTTGGGCCGTCTTGGGCCATCTGAAGGCCATCTTCGGCCATCTTGGTGGGCTCCTGGCCCGTCCGACGCCGTCGGAAGCCGTTTGGGGGAATACACTGCCCCTCTGTTATGAGGCCGTTGTATAGGAGAGGGAACAGAGGACAGAGTCCTTACACAGTTTTGAAGAATCAGTGAATTCAGTATGGGTCCGGCTTGAAGTGCCTCGAAGAAAGCGCGCGCACCCGAATCGCAGACATGTGGCTATATGCGGACCCGGGACAGTTTGCTTCCCGTCGTCGTCCTCGCCCTTGCTCCGTTCCCCTTCCTTTCTTCCTTCCCTTGGATGGTGTCGAAAGCGTCCGCGGCTCGGGCGGGGGAGCGCCCCTTCCCACTTCCCTCATCATTCCTCGTTCCTCTTTGCCTCCCTGCTCCACCGTCCGTCGTCCTACCTCGTCCACCCTCCTTGTTCGAAAAGTGAAGTCCCTGGTGCCGCGTGCCCGCGTCAGCGGTAAATGCTTTTTCGATATCCAAGCACAGCGGCGCAACCAAACAGAAGGGATTGCCAATGCGAGAGTTCGGGGCGCACCCAAAATGCGGGCGGCACGGCCGCCGAGCACAGTCACATCGCTAACATGTAAATTATAAGTGCCTGCGGCAAGGTCCGCCCCCCTGCCGCAGCAGGGATATACGTGGCGACGCGTGACATGTGACATCTCTCGTGTTGTCGGACTGCTGTGCGGCATTCTTTGGGGTCCTTCGAGGCCTTTTGGGGCGTCTTCGGGCCGTTGGGGGCCGCTTTGGCGCCGCGTTACACCGCGGCCGCCCTAGGCCAGGGAAGCGCGAATTTGCGGCTCACTCGGGGGAGCCCTGGGCCGGGGAAGTGTGCATTTGCATCCCCCCCCCAGCTGGGCACGTCGACTTCGGTTCTGGGTTGGCAAAGGCGGGGCGCCCTCGAGGTGGTGAGCGTTTACCCATTCGAAATACACAGATCAAGGTGTGATCTGTGTACACAGTTTGTGTCTTCAACTGTGTATTTTCGTGTGTGGGCCCGCTGTTTACGCAGATCGTGGTGTGATCTGTATACACAGATCTCGTTCCTATCTGTGTATTTGGAGTGTGCCCTTCGCGGGTGGTGTTGAATATGCGGGAACTTTCGCGTTTCTCTTCCGGCTGGTCCAGGGGGGCGTCGTGCGCGGTCGAAATACACAGTTCGTGTCTCCAGCTGTGCATTTGTTGCGCGCCGCTCGCTGGAGTGGTCACTGGGCGGGAGTTTCCGCGGGTCTCCCGGCTCATCCAGGAGGGAGCCGTGGTCTGGGCATGCAAAGGCGCGGGAGGGTGGGGATGGTGGGCTGTGGGAAGGAAGGGGTTCGATAGGAGGGGTGGCCGAGGGGCCAAGGATGAACGGGACTGGACGAGAGCGGAGGACAGAAGCCCAGGAGGATTTGCATCGTCAGTGTCAGCATCACGAGGGCGACGGGGGTGGGGGGGGGGCAGAAGTTGGGGGGCATGATGCGCACTAAGGCGTAGAGGATGGGAGGGGGGCAGGCATGTGGACGATGGGGGAACGAATCCGGCGCAGGAGGACGACGAGGAACGACGTGAATTGGCACATGGGGGGGGCAATGTGGATGAAGGGCATGATGAGGACCGGGGCAATCGGAGTGGCATGAGGAGGGTGGGGCCACAGCGAAGGGATATTTGGAAGAGGCGGGGGATGGGGCATGAGTTCGAGGCGGGCGCCAGCTAATGATTAGTTGAACAGTGTTTTGCGTGTCCGTGCACCCCCAGAACGCACTGACTGGTTGCAGAACTTCATGATATGGTTCATCGTGCGCTTCGTGTTTCCAAGCCGAAGGCTCGAGTCCGCGACGCCCCTTGGCGTCGCGATGATGCCGCCCCGATTTGCCAGGCCGCATATGCACAGATACGCATAATATGTGTTGCAACGTTTGTTTCATGACCTTCTCTATAGTAACAGACCCACGTTGGAATCCGATTGGGGGATCTCTCTGGGCCGACTCGGGGCTCTCTTTGAATGCTCCAGTGGCGTCTTGGTGGCCATCTTGGGCGTCTTGAAGGCCTCCTGGGCATGTTGGCGTCTTGGGGCTCTGTCGGGATGCGTCTTGGAACCCTCTTGGGCCGTCTTGGAGCCATCTTCGAGCGCCTTGGAGCATTCTTGGTCTCGGCAAAACGAATATTGTTTAATTTGCGAGGGTTTATGGCCACGTGGACGCGAACATTACATAGTTTACAAGGGTTTGTTGCCTCGGGGACGCACGAACTGCATAAGCGAATGTGTGTGGGTTCGAGGGCGCGAATCTTGTGTAAGTTGCAAGGGATTCTGGCTTCGGGGGCGCGGCTATTGAGCAATTGTCGAGGGCTTGTGGCTTCGGGAACGCGTTTTGAATGAGGGATTCTGGCTCCGGGGACGCGATTATTGTATATTCACGAGGGTTTGGTGCCCAAGGGACGCAACACTGAAATAATTGTCAATGGATCGTGGTCTCGGGGTTGCAAGAATTTGTATAAGCTGAAAGAGTTAATGACTTCGGGGGCGCAGATATGATATAATTTGCAATGGTTTGTTGCCTCGGGGACCAACACATATTTAATCTGCCAGGGTTACTGGCCTCGGGGATGCGAACATTGAAATTTACCATGGATCGTGGCCTCGGGGGCGCGACCGCGGTGTAATTTACGAACGATCGTGGCACCGGGGGTGCGAATGTGATTTATTTACTAAGAACTCTGGGTTCGGGGGCGCGAGCGCGGTGTAATTTTCGAAGGATCGTGGCCTCGGGGGCGCGAGCGTGGTGTACATAGGAGGGATCGGGGCCTCGGAACAGCGAGCGCGGCATAATTTAGGAGGGATCATGGCCTCGGAGGCGGAAGTGTGGTACAATTTGCGAGAGATCGTGGCCCCAGAGGCGCGAACGTAGTTTATTTGCAGGAGATCGTGGCCTCGGGGGCGCGAGTATGGTGTATTTCGCAAGGGATCGTGGCTTCGCGGGCGCGAGCGTGGTGCAATCTGCGAAGTATCGTGGCCTCCAAGGCGCGAGCACCGCGTAATTTACGAGAGATTATGGCGTCGCGACCGCGAACCTTTGTATTTTTACGTGTTCCACGGCCCCGCAGGAATTCAAACCACGCGACTCGGTGGTGGTAGCCGGGCTTTTTTCAGCTCAGCAGGAAGCAGAAAGCAGGAACCGCGGGGTAACCGGGGGTGGTAACCGGGACCAGGAAGCAGAAAGCAGGATTGTAACATTGGGGACTGGAAATTGGAAATGGCGCAGGGAGCAGCAAGCCTAAGCCTCGCAGCCTGATGGCCCCACAAGGGGACCGGCGGAGTCGGGACGAACATTTGGCCTTGGAGAAAGGGTCGAGACTTCCAGGGACCCCGTGCTGAACACTGAACAAAGCAAAACATCGGATGTCTGGGGGTGCAGGGTCGAGGATCTATTATCCTTGATGTTCTTGGGCCTCCTGGGGCGCCCTCGTGGCGACGATTCGGTTCGCTTCGAAACTTTGGCCAGAGCGCAGTCCAGGACAGGTCCGGGGAGGGGGCGGGGTCGCTCGATGGGTGAGGTCCGGGTCTCCTCCCCCTCCTCCTCCTCCTCCTTTTCCTCCTCCTCCTCCTCCTCCTCCTCCTCCTCCTCCTCCTCCTCCTCCTCGTCCTGCCGCCGCACGAGAGGGCAGCCAAGACGCTGAGATAAGAGAGAGCGCGTTTCACGGGTGCTTGCCTTGTGAACATTCGGCGGCGCGTTTCGAACCCGGGGGTGCCCCTCTCCCCCCCCCCAACTCTCGGCGCCGTCGATCAGAACCAGGGGGGCTCCCCTCCCCCCTAATCCCCTCCCTCCCCCCCCCCTCCCCTCGGCGCTGGCGCCGGCGCCCGCGCGGGCGGCCGCCAGCAGCGCCGACGGCGGGGACGCAGCGACGATTACCAGAGAGAACCTAGAGGCCGCAGAGGGAACATGCAAATCGCCATATCGATCCCTCGCCCCCAAAGAAGCCACCGAGAGGCCCCGAGGAAGGTCCACGAGGTTTTACACATGCTCCTCAGACGCCCCCGAGACCCTTCAAAAGAGAACTTAAGAGGTATCATCCATTAGAACTCTGACCCAAAGCCAAAACACGGTGGCGGGAAGAGCCGAAGGCCACACCGCCACCACCGCCACAAACCACACCACCACCACCACCGCCACCACCAACACCACACCGAAAACGCCACCACCACCAGCACCGCCACAACCCACCACCACCACCACCACCACCACCACCACCACCACCACCACCACCACCACCACCCCCACAACCACAACCATCACCACAACCCGCCACCACCACAAACCACCACACCACCACAACCACCTCCACCACAACCACCCGCCCACCACCCGCCACCCACCACCACCAGCGCCGCTACCAGCAGCAGCACCACCACCAAAACCACAGCCCACCACCATCACCACCACCACAACCCACCACCAAAATCACTACAAACCACCACGCGACAACCACTACCGCCACCACCACCTCAACCCACCACCACCACCAACAACCCACCACACAAATACCACCACCACAGCCACCACCACCACAACCACAACCACAACCACCACCACCACAACTCACCACCCCCACCACCACCACCGCAACAACCCACCACCACTACCACCACTGCCACCACCACCACCACCACCACAACCCACCACACCACCACCACCACCGCCACAACCACCACCATTTACCAGCAGCACAGCCCACTACCACCACCACCACCACCACATACTACCGCGCCATCACCACCGCCACCACCACCACCACCACCAGCACCACCTCCACAAACCACCGCCACCACTACCGCCACCACCACCACCACAACCACCACCACCACAACCCACCACCACCACCACTAACCACCACCGCGCCACCACCGCACCACCACCACCAACGCCACCACCAACACCACCACAACCCACCACCACCACAACCACAACCATCACCACAAACCACAACACACCACCACTGCCACCACCACCACCACAACCACAACTCACCACCACCACCACAAACCACCACACCACCACCACCGCCAGCCACTGCCACCGCCATCACAACAAACCACCACACCACCACAACCACCGCCACCGCCACAACCACCATTACGACCACAACCCACCACCACCACCACCGCCACAACTGCGACCACCACCTCAATCACCACGACAAACCACCACACCACCACCGCCACCACCACCACCACCACCACCTTACCCCATCACCACCACCACAACTTCCACCACCACCAAAAACCATCGCACCACCACCACTACCGCCATTACCACCACCACCACGCCACAACAACCACCACAACAACCGCCACCACCAACAACAACAACCACACCACAACCACCACCGCCACCGCCACAACCACCACCACCACCACCACCACCACCGCCACCACCGCCACCACAGCCCACCACCACCACCACCTCAGAGAGGCCCCAAGTGACGCCCAAGAGGCGACCAGAAGGCCGCACAAATGCCCTTCAGAGGCCCCCGAGAGCCCTCCGATGAGACCCCAAGAAGCATCCATTAGGATTTTCAAACCAAGGCACGGTGGCGGAGCGTCGTCGTCGTCGTCATGGTCGTCGCCGTCGTCCTCGTCGACGCTCCCCGCCGCCGCCGCCCGCCGTCGCAGGCGCTGGCGCCAGCCCAGGAAAGGAAGTCGCCCCCGCCGCCGCCGCCAGCCGCCGCCGACGCTGGCGCCGGCCCGAGGAGAGGGACAGAGGAGAAGTAGGGGAAAAGGGGGATGGGGGCGGGTTCGAACCCCCCCCTTCCATCCAAGGGGGTGGGCAGTCTGGTTCCAAATCCCCCCCCTCCAAGCGACCACAGAACGCGTTTTACCTGAGATGAGAACCGTTTGGAGTTCGGAAAGGACTCGGTGTTACTCGGGTCGTTCCGTGGCTGTTCCTTTCGGCTCTCTTCGTGCGCCGGGACATTTCTGGTGCCAAGAAGGGGCTTCGAGTACACCATGAGAGTTTTGCACTCAATGGCGTTGGCCACAACGGAAAATAATGTTGGGCTACGAGTCGCCCCGCTCTGGGGCGCTGCTGTCACGCCTGCGTGGACGGCACCGAAGCTCACGGAGAACCTAAGCAAGACAGTACGCGAATCCGACCTCAATTTCTTAGCAGCACATGCAGCCCAATAAGTTGGGGTTGTCAAGAAGGTCCAACAAGTTACAGCTCTTGCCACACCACGTGCAGCAGCACAGCGGACAGCTACTGAATTATCCGGCCTTGCTGCCATGACTGGCGAAGACTTGCTCTTCAAACAGAAGCGTATCCTACGCAACTGTGAAGTTGTGGTTCAGGGTTATCATGTGCCTGGCCGTACCAGAGGTCCGACGAAGAAAGTGGACGTGTGTATAGAATGTATACAATTCGAAAAAGGAAAGTACAGTGTTGTTCTTGGCCATGTTACTTTGCGACCCTGAGAACCCTGATGGACGGAAGTTTGGCCCGAGACGTTCATTCGCTGATTGGGAAGCAAAGATTGAAGCTTTCAATGGACGCACCAAGAAGCCAGGGAACCGTTGTCATTTCTATTCGTTTTTCGACCAGATGACGCAGGCAAAGAACTTGTATGTGCTACGTGCGGACAGATTCCAACAAATCAAAGGCAGCAGCGTGGAATAGGGATTCCCCGCTGCAATGTCCCGGCGGAGAACCGCGGGCCACGCGGGGGTTCGTCGTCGGGCCCTCCGCCAGTGGCTCCTCCTTCTTCTCCTTGTCGTCCCCCGCCCCCTGCCCTCCCCCAGCCCATCCCCCTGCTGTTGCTCAGTCTTCCTCCTCGCCCTCGTCGTCGTCGTCGTCCTGGTCGTCGTCGTCGTCGTCGTCGTCGTCGTCCCCCTCCTCCTCGGCATCCATTTCCACCCCCTCATTGTCCTCCTCCTCCTCCTCCTCTTCCTCCTCCTCCTCCTCCTCCTCCTCCTCGGCATCCGTCTCCTCCTCATTGTCCTCCTCCCCCTCCTCACCATCCTCCTCCTCCTCCCCCTCCACTTCGCTCCTCCTCGCCATCCTCGTCCTCGCACTCGCCCTAGCCCTCCTCCCCTCCTCCTCCCCCCTCCTCCCCGATCACCCCCCCTCCCCCTCCTCCCCCTCGTCCCTCTCCTCCCCCTCCTCCTTCTCCTCCTCCCCCCTTCCTCCCCTCACCAGTGTCGTAGGGGTCGACGAGCGTGGCCGAAATGTGGCTGAGGCAACTCCACTTGCCTGACTCCCCAGGGAGGAACGATCAGAAAGAGGGTGCACTCGAATGCGCGACGACCTTGCGCGGTGGTTCACGCAGGCCGCTTGCGCGGCAGCACCGTAACAGCGCCTACGCGCGACCTTACGAGGGCGGCATACGCGCGAGTGCCCGCGCAATCGACCCCCTTGAAACCCTGCGGGGGGCAGTCCCACGAGCATGCCGAAATGTGGCTGAGGCAACTCCACTCGCCTGAACCCCCCCCGGGAGAAACGATCAGAAGGGGGGTTGCACTCGAATGCGCGACGACCTTGCGCGGTGGATCACGCAGGCCGCTCGCGCGGCAGACCGCGTCACCGTAACAGCGCCTACGCGAACTTACGAGGGCGGCATGCGCGCGAGTGCCCGCGCAATCGACCCCCTTGAAACCCTGCGGGGGGCAGTCCCACGAGCGTGGCCGAGATGTGGCTGAGGCAATTCCATTCGCCTGACCCCCCAGGGAGAAACGATCAGAAGGGGGGTTGCACTCGAATGCGCGACGACCTTGCGCGGTGGATCACGCAAGCCGCTCGCGCGGCAGACCGCATTAAGGCGCCTACGCGCCACCTTCCGCGGGCAGCTTACGCACAAGTGCACGCGCAATCGACCCCCTTGAAACCCTGCGGGTGCGCCCTCCCGCGGGCGCTTTGAAATGTGTCGCCCGGTTGCGGTTGCGGTTGCGCCCTCCCGCGGGCGGGTTGAAATGTGTCGCCCGGTTGCGGTTGCGGTTGCGGTTGCGGTTGCGCCCTCCCGCGGGCGGGGTGAAATGCGTCGCCCGCTTGCGGTTGCGGTTGCGCCCGCGGGCGCTTTGAAATGTGTCGCCCGGTTGCGGTAGCGGTTGCGGTTGCGCCCTCCCGCGGGCGGGTTGAAATTTGTCGCCCGGTCGCGGTTGCGGTTGCGCACGCGGGCGCTTTGAAATGTGTCGCCCGGTTGCGGTTGCGGTTGCGGTTGCGCGCTCCCGCGGGCGCTTTGAAATGCGTCGCCCGGTTGCGGTTGCGGTTGCGCGCTCCCGCGGGCGTTTTGAAATTTGTCGCCCAGTTGCGGTTGCGGTTGCGGTTGCGCGCTCCCGCGGGCGCTTTGAAATGAAATGTGTCGGTTGCGGTTGCGGTTGCGCGCGCCGCGGGCGCTTTGAAATGTGTCGCCCGGTTGCGGTTGCGGTTGCGGTTGCGCGCTCCCGCGGGCGCTTTGAAATGTGTCGCCCGGTTGCGGTTGCGGTTGCGCGCTCCCGCGGGCGCTTTGAAATGTGTCGCCCGGTTGCGGTTGCGGTTGCGCGCCCGCGGGCGCTTTGAAATGTGTCGCCTGGTTGCGGTTGCGGTTGCGAGCCCGCGGGCGCTTTGAAATGTGTCGCCCGGTTTGCGGTTGCGGTTGCGCCCGCGGGCGCCGCGGTTGCGGTTGCGGTTTTGAAATGTGCGTCGCCCAGTTAGCGGTTGCGCGCTGTGTCGTGTTGCGGGTATGCGTTGCGCTCCCGCGCGGGCTTTTGAAATGTTGCGCTCCCGCGGGCGCTTTGAAATGTGTCGCCCGGTTGCGGTTGCGGTTGCGCGCTCCCGCGGGCGCTTTGAAATGCGCCGCCCGGTTGCGGTTGCGGTTGCGGTTGCGCCTTCCCGCGGGCGGGGTGAAATGTGTCGCCCGCTTGCGGTTGCGGTTGCGCCCGCGGGCGCTTTGAAATGTGTCGCCAGGTTGCGGTTGCGGTTGCGGTTGCGCCCTCCCGCGGGCGGGTTGAAATTTGTCGCCCGGTCGCGGTTGCGGTTGCGCGCCCGCGGGCGCTTTGAAATGTGTCGCCCGGTTGCGGTTGCGGTTGCGGTTGCGCGCTCCCGCGGGCGCTTTGAAATGTGTCGCCCGGGTTGCGGTTGCGCGCCCGCGGGCGCTTTGAAATGTTCGCCCGGTTGCGGTTGCGGTTGCGCGCTCCCGCGGGCGCTTTGAAATGTGTCGCCCGGTTGCGGTTGCGCGCCCGCGGGCGCTTTGAAATGTGTCGCCTGGTTGCGGTTGCGGTTGCGCGCTCCCGCGGGCGTTTTGAAATGCGTCGCCCGGTTGCGGTTGCGGTTGCGCGTTCCCGCGGGCGCTTTGAAATGTGTCGCCCAGTTGGCGGTTGCGGTTGCGCGCCCGCGGGCGCTTTGAAATGCGTCGCCCGGTTGCGGTTGCGGTTGCGGTTGCGCGCCCGCGGGCGCTTTGAAATGCGTCGCCCGGTTGCGGTTGCGGTTGCGCGCCCGCGGGCGCTTTGAAATGCGTCGCCCGGTTGCGCGGTCCCGCGGGCGTTTTGACATGTGTCGCCCAGTTGCGGTTGCGGTTGCGCGCCCGCGGGCGCTTTGAAATGCGTCCGGAACCCTCCCGGGGCCCGAGCGCACCAGTTTTCCGCGCCGCGTCCGGCCGTGGCGACGAGGAGAGCCACCAGGGGCCAGAGGATCTCGGTCTTCGAGGCTTGAGGCTCGAACCTGGACGTGAACGCCGACCCCACCCAGTCGGTTATCGGGCCATAATTCGGTATCGGGGACTCTGGTGGCCGTTCGGCATGACTCCGGCACCCCCGGGGCGCAGTTCGTCGTTCTGGATCGATTTCTGACGGTCCTGGGCCCTGAAAATGGCCTCCACAGGCTACGACGCCGGAAACCCGCCTCGGACTTCGAACCTCAGGGGTCGACGAAAATAGCTGGCGTCATCGGAGACGCGGTCATCTCGTCCACCACAGCGGCGGCAGCCCAACTCCACGGGAGCGCGGCCCTCCCGAGCTCAGCCCACGCGCCGCTTCCGCGCAGGCGTCTTCGTAGGATTTGAAGCGTCTTCGGCGCTGGGAACGGGAGGGGAGGTTCGAACCTCGAGGATCGAGGTTTGAAGAGTTTTTTGTCGTTTTACGCCTCTGGACGCCGCTTTCGGGCCCCGGGATCGTCGAAAATCGATCCAGGGTGAAAAACTGCTTCGGAGGGGGCCCTGGGAAGGGCCCGGGGGCCGATTTTAATTTGATTTCGGTCATCCTGGGGGGGGGAGGGGGAGGACGACGACGAGGACGAGGGGGGCGAGGAGGACGAGGAGGACGAGGAGGGCGAGGGTTGGAAATGACGGGGCGCCCCCGTAAGTTGACCCGGTTCGTTCGAATGTGTTTCGCAGATATGATTGGGAATCTCGTTCAAATTAAACTCCGACCCTCCATCCCTCCAGGCTCCGCCGCAGGCGCCCGGAGAAGAATATTTCCAAATTGCGGCCGTGCCCCCTAATTTGAAGCGTGCCCCTTTGCGTCGCCCGGGGCCCCCCAGGAATCCCAGGGGCCCAGACGGATTCTGTTGGTTCGTGGAGGATCTTTCGAACCCTCCATCCTGGAGGATTCCTTCATGGGCGCTCTCTTGGGGCCGCTTCCAATCAGCGGATGGCACCTCCAACGACGCGCATGCGCGCGCGCGTGGCGCGTGTTCACTACTGATGAAGGGCCCCCCCCGACGGGATCTCCCAAGTGCGGCGGCAACGGGCCCGTCGTGGACAAATGCGCAAAAACGATATGTCGTCGCGCGGGTCATTTTTTAATCGGTCAAATGAGCTGTGCGATGTGCGACTCGCTTCAAGCACGCGTGGCGCGCAATATTTTTGGCGCGACGGCGACGGTGGGGGGGCCACGCACATGCGCAGCACAAATCACGCAGGTTGGCTAACGGTGCGACAGCGACCGGCGGGGCCGCAACAGATGGACCTTCCACTTGTTTCCGAAACTCTCCGCGCGGTGCGACGGCGACGGGGGGGGGGGCAGACAGATACCCTGTACATAGAATGTTTGAATTCATTTTGTGGAATTACATGTCGACTGTTCTATTGTGGACAATGCAAAAACTCTGTCGCGCGCGCGCGTCTGACTTTTGCATTGCCCACGCTAGACAAGTGGACGCGTCCGTCGGCCTCCTTAAAAAGCCACAGGCATTTTGAATTCAGTTTTTAGAAATACACGTCGACTTTCCATTGTGGACAATACAGAACTCTGTCGCGCGCGCGCGCGTCTGAGTTCTGTATTGTCCACGCTAGAAAAATCGGCGCGTCCGTCGGCCTCCTTAGAGAGCCACAGAAATTGTGAATTCATTTTTTTGGAATTACATGTCGATTATGCTAATGTGGACAATACAGAACTCTGTCGCGCGCGCGCGCGCGTCTGAGTTCTGCATTGTCCACACTAGAACAGTCGACGCGTCCGTCGGCCTCCTTAAAGAGCCACAGAAACTTTGAATTCAGTTTTTGGGATCACATGCCGATTTTTCGATTGTGGACAATACAGAACTCTGTCGCGCGCGCTCGCGTGTGAGTTCTGTATTGTCCACACTGGAAAAATCGACGCGTCCGCCGGCCTCCTTGAAGAGCCACAGAAATTTTAAATTCTGTTTATGGCATTACATGTCACCTAGTCTATTGTGGACAGTACAGAACTCTCAAGCGCGCGTCTGAGTTTTGTATTGTCCACACTAGAAAAGTCTACGCGTCCGTCCGCCTCACTTAGAGAACCACAGAAATTTTGACATTCGAGCGTTAGGAAATACATGTCGACTGTGCTAATGTGGACGATTCAGAAGTCTGTCGCGCGCGCGGGTCTGAGTTCTGTACTGTCCACAATAGAAAAGTCGACGCGTCCGTCGGCCTCCTGGAAGAGCCACAGAAAATTTGAATTCAGTTCTTGGAATTACATGTCGACCATGCTAATGGGGACAATACAAGAACTCTGTCGCGCGCGCGTCGGAGTTCTGCATTGTCCACACTAGAAAAGTCGATGCGTCCGCCGGCCTCCTCAAAGAGCCACAGAAATTTTGAATTCAGTTTTTGGAGATACATGTCACCTGGTCTTTTGTGGACAATAAAGAACTCTGTCGCGCGCGCGCGCGTCTGAGTTCTGTATTGTCCACAATAGAAAAGTCGACGCGTCCGTCGGCGTCCTTAAATGGCCACGGAAATTTTAAATTTTGTTTTTGGAATTACATGTCGACTGTGCTATTGTGGAGAATACAGAACTCTGTCGCGCGCGCGCGTCTGAGTTATACGCACTAGAAAAGTCGACGCGCCCGCCGGCCTCCTCAAAGAGCCACAGAAATTTTGAATTTAGTTTTTGGAATTACATGGAGATTTTTATATTCTGGACAACAAAGGACTCTGTCGCGCGCGCGCGCGTCTGAGTTCTGCATTGTCCACGCTCGAAATGTGGACGCGTCCGTCGGCCTCCTTAAAGAGCCACAGAAATTTTGAATTCAGTTTTTCCCCACATCCAAAGTGGGGTTCTTGTTTTCTCTGCACACCCCGCGCAGGAACACTCACCCCACCCCCTCTCCTCTTCTGCCTCATCATGCGGATGAGAATTCCGTCGTCACTTTTGGGCTCCTGGGGCGTGAATTTGGAGGAAGTATCAGGCGGGAGCGTCGTCTGTGAGTGAATTGCGAGGAAGTCTCAGGCGGGAGCCCCCTCCCTATGGGTCCCGCACTTCATGTTGGTAATCCGAGGCGGGTCATCGGAACCTTGTAACTGTCGTCACTTTTGGGCTCCTGGGGCGTGAATTTGGAGGAAGTATCAAGCGGGAGCGTCGTCTGTGAGTGAATTGCGAGGAAGTCTCAGGCGGGAGCCCCCTCCCTATGGGGCCCGCACTTCATGTTGGTAATCCGAGGCGGGTCATCGGAACCTGTAACTGTCGTCACTTTTGGGCTCCTGGGGCGTGAATATGGAGGAAGTATCAAGCGGGAGCGTCGTCTGTGAGTGAATTGCGAGGAAGTCTCAGGCGGGAGCCCCTCCCTATGGGGCCCGCACTTCATGTTGGTAATCCGAGGCGGGTCATCGGAACCCTGTAACTGTCGTCACTTTTGGGCTCCTGGGGGGTGAATATGGGGGAAGTATCAAGCGGGAGCGTCGTCTGTGAGTGAATTGCGAGGAAGTCTCAGGCGGGGGCCTCTCTCTATGGGGCCCACACTTCATGTTGGTAATCCGAGGCGGGTCATCGGAACCCTGTAACTGTCGTCACTTTTGGGCTCCTGGGGCGTGAATTTGGAGGAAGTATCAAGCGGGAGCGTCGTCTGTGAGTGAATTGCGAGGAAGTCTCAGGCGGGAGCCCCCTCCCTATGGGGCCCGCACTTCATGTTGGTAATCCGAGGCGGGTCATCGGAACCCTGTAACTGTCGTCACTTTTGGGCTCCTGGGGCGTGAATATGGAGGAAGTATCAAGCGGGAGCGTCGTCTGTGAGTGAATTGCGAGGAAGTCTCAGGCGGGAGCCTCTCCCTATGGGGCCCGCACTTCATGTTGGTAATCCGAGGCGGGTCATCGGGATCCTGTAACTGTCGTCACTTTTGGGCTCCTGGGGCGTGAATTGGAGGAAGTATCAAGCGGGAGCGTCGTCTGTGAGTGAATTGCGAGGAAGTCTCAGGCGGGAGCCCCCTCCCTATGGGGCCCGCACTTCATGTTGGTAATCCGAGGCGGGTCATCGGAACCCTGTAACTGGTCACTTTTGGGCTCCTGGGGCGTGAATATGGAGAAGTATCAGCGGGAGCGCCGTCTGTGAGTGAATTGCGAGGAAGTCTCAGGCGGGAGCTATGGGGCCCGCACTTCACGTTGGTAATCCGAGGCGGGTCATCGGAACCCTGTAACAGTTGTCACTTTTGGGCTCCTGGGGCGTGAATATGGAAGAAGTATTCAGCGGGAGCGCCGTCTGTGAGTGAATTGCGAGGAAGTTTAGGCGGGAGCCTCTCCCTATGGGGCCCGCACTCCATGTTGGTAATCCGAGGCGGGTCATCGGAACCCTGTAACTGTCGTCACTTTTGGGCTCCTGGGGCGTGAATATGGAAGAAGTATTCAGCGGGAGCGCCGTCTGTGAGTGAATTGCGAGGAAGTCTCAGGCGGGAGCCTCTCCCTATGGGGCCCGCACTTCATGTTGGTAATCCGAGGCGGGTCACGTGGCCGTCAGTAGAGGTAAATATCAGCCGGTGCGCCGGCGACTGCTCGTGGCCGTCAGTGGAGAATTGCCGCGGTTCCAAGAGATCTTTCCCACGACCTGGGCACTCTTTCGGGACTCTCTCTCCTCCTCTTGTGTAGCCTCCTTCCTCCGAATTGCATAACCTCTGGTGCGCCAGCGACTGCCCGTGGCCGTCAGTAGAGGTAAATATCAGCCGGTGCGCCAGCGACTGCCCGTGGCCGTCAGTGGAGAATTGCCGCGGTTCCAAGAGATCTTTCCCACGACCTGGGCACTCTTTCGGGACTCTCTCTCCTCCTCCTGTGTAGCCTCCTTCCTCCGAATTGCATCTCTGTTACAGCCAGAATTTCAGGCACGATGTCTGCATCGTGCTGCTGCAAGGATGCTGATCACTCCTCTGTGCTCCACAGAATGGCAGGCGAAGACGACTGACAAAATGGGCAGAATGGCAGAATGGCAGATCTGGGAGCGAGCACCTGCAAGGGTTCTCTTTGCCAGGCGGGAGCGAGCACCTGCAAGGGTTCTCGTTGCCGTTTGCCGCTGGGAGCGAGCACCTGCAAGGGTTCTCGTTGCCAGGCGGGAGCGAGCACCTGCAAGGGTTCTCGTTGCCGTTTGCCGATCTATCTGGGAGCGAGCACCTGCAAGGGTTCTCGTTGCCAGGCGGGAGCGAGCACCTGCAAGGGTTCTCGTTGCCGTTTGCCGATCTATCTGGGAGCGAGCACCTGCAAGGGTTCTCGTTGCCCGGGAGCGAGCACCTGCAAGGGTTCTCGTTGCCGTTTGCCGATCTGGGAGCGAGCACCTGCAAGGGTTCTCGTTGCCAGGCGGGAGCGAGCACCTGCAAGGGTTCTCGTTGCCGCTTGCGTTTGGCCGGAGTAGCACCTGCAAGGGTTCTATTTCCGGCCGCGGGAGCGAGCACCTGCAAGGGTTCTCGTTGCCGCCTGGATTACGACGACGACGACGACGGCGACGGCGGCAGCGGCGGCGAAAAACGACGGCGACGACGACAACAACGACGTACTCTGTTGATTCGTATCGTTTTCACCACCTCTCTAACACCGATGTTGCAATGGACTAAGGGGTCACTAACGCAATTTTTTTTTTTGGGCGTCGGGGGTTCTCATAGCCGCTTGGATTACGACGACGACGGCGACGACGATGGCGACGGCGGCAGCGGCGGCGAAAAACGACGGTGACGACGACGACAACAACGACGTACTCTGTTGATTCGTATCGTTTTCACCACCTTTCTAACACCGATGTTGCAATGGACTAAGGGGTCACTAACGCAATTTTTTTTTGGGGCATCGGGGGTTCTCGTTGCCGCTTGGATTACGACGACGACGACGATGGCGACGGCGGCAGCGGCGGCGAAAAACGACGGCGACGACGACGACAACAACGACGTACTCTGTTGATTCGTAAAGTTTTCACCACCTTTCTAACACCGATGTTGCAATGGACTAAGGGGTCACTAACGCATTTTTTGGGGGGGGCGTCGGGGGTTCTCGTTGCCGCTTGGATTACGACGACGACGACGACAACGACGACGACGAGGGGCGGGGGAGGGGGGGGAGGAGGAGGAGGAGGAGGAGGAGGAGGAGGGGAGGAGGAGGAGAGAGGGGGGAGGAGGCGGAGGAGGATGGAGGAGGAGGAGGAGGAGGAGGAGGAGGAGGAGGAGGAGGAGGAGGACGAGGACGAGGACGAGGACAAGGAGGGAGGAGGAGGATGAGAAGGGAGGAGGAGGAGGACGAGGAGGAGGAGGAGGAGGGAGGATCGGATCGGATCGGCTACCCTCGAAGGTCCAGCGTCTAGCTGAAACAGCCGGGGGGGTGCGACACTTATGAGTGCGACAGCCCAGAACGCCTGCATAAGCAGGCTCATCCCACACCTCGAGCATGAATCGAGACATGGGGGGTATGGAAATGAAGAGGGGGACGAGAACCCCCAGTAGACAGATTGAACCTCCTTCCCCCATCATCCCTCTTCCCCCCCCCGTCCTCCAGGGATGAGGTAAACATGGAAAGGTAGACAGATTGAACCTCCTTCCCCCATCATCCCTCTTCCCCCCCCCGTCCTCCAGGGATGAGGTAAACATGGAAAGGTGGAGCCAAGCTGACTGCTCCACGAATGCTGTGCTGCTCCCAGCCGTCCCCCCGACCCCTCTTCATCCCTCATTCCCCCCCCGTCCTCCATGTAGAAGCCGTCCCCGCGCTGCCCACGAGCGGCCGGATTCGACGGCGGCGGGCGCGGGGGGAGCGCTGGGAGAGGATGAGGAGGGAGGAGGAGGGAGGAGGAGGAGGGGGGAGGGAGGGAGGAGGGAGGAGGAGGGAGGAGGATGAGGAGGGAGGAGGAGGGAGGAGGATGAGGAGGGAGGAGGAGGGGGAGGAGGAGGGTGAGGAGGATGGGGAGGGAAGATGGGGGCGGACTTCTGGGGAGGGCGAACGGTGGGGCTTCTGGGTGGTGCAGTGGGGGCTCTTTGCCAAGAGATGCACCCTGTTTCCCTCCAGGGTGCCCCGGGTTCCTTGGGTTCCAGTGGCTTCCCATGCCAATAATCAATGCTGTGCTGTGCCTCCCTCAAGTTTTGGGCCCCCTTACTTGGGAGGAGGGGGAGGAGGAGGAGGGAGGAGGAGGAGGAGGAGAGGGGGAGGAGGAGGAGGAGGGAGGAGGACGAGGAGGGAGGAGGAGGAGGAGGGAGGAGGAGGATGAGTAAGTAACACTTGAGGGAGGCACGCCCTAAAATCAATGGACACCCTGGGGGTTCAGGGTTGGGCCTCTCGTAACTCTGACCTCGGAGAGCAACTCGGGGCCAACTCAGTGGGGAGATATCCTCGCAACTCTGACCTCGGAGATGCCCTGCCCCATGGTAGTCAGGCCACTTTCGCCTGAGACATCCTCGCAACTCTAGCTTCCGAGATGCCCTCAGCGAGGTGGTCAGGCTGCTTTCGCCTGAGATATCCTCGCAACTGTAGCTTCCGAGATGCCCTCAGCTTAGGTGGTCAGGCCGCTTTCACCTGAGACATCCTCGCAACTCTGACTTCGGAGATGCCCTGCCCCATGTCAGCTGAGGTGGTCAGGCCGCGTTCGCTTGAGACATCCTCGCAACTCTGGCCTCGGCTGCGAAGCGCCTCGAGGTCCCAAGATCGCCCTTGGGGCCTCCTCCTGAGGTTCTTTTGGGTCTCTTGGGGCCTCCTCCTGATCTCCTTTTCCTGATCGCCTCCTCCTCCTCCTCCTCCTGATCTCCTTTTTCTCCTGATCTCTTCCTCCTCATCCTCCTGATTTTCTCATCCTCCTCATCTCCTCCACCGCGTCCTCCTGGTCTGCTCCTCTTCCTGACCCCCCCCCTCCTGATCTCCTCCTCCTCCTGATCTCCTCCTCCTGATCTCCTCCTCATCCTCCTGATCTCTTTCTCCTGATCGCCTCATCCTCCTGATCGCCTCATCCTCCTGATCCCCTCTTCCTCCTCGTCCTCCTGATCCCCCCCTCCTCCTCTTCCTCCTCGTCCTCCTCGTTTGCGCCTCTTCCTGACCTCCCCCTCCTAATACCCTTCACCTCTTGATCTCCTCTTCCTCCTCTGTCTGATCTCCTCCTCCTCTTGATCTCCTCCCCCTCTTCCTGATCTCCTCCTCCTCCTCCTGATCCCCTCCTCTCCTCCTCACCGTTGCCATCTGGGCTCAAGCCGTTTGCGGCGCCGAGCCGGCTCCCGCGCGGCGCAGCCCGCCAGGCGCCCGCGGCTGCGGCGCCGAGCTGGCGTCCCCCAGGGCTTCGGCCGCCATGGGGAAAACGGCTGCGCAGAAGGCCGCCAGGGCCTCGGCCGCCATTGAGCAGCCGCAGGGTGTTGGCCCGCGAGCGCCGGGCCCTCAGCTGGCGACGCCGAGCGTCGCGGCGGCGCCCTCGACCCCTTGGCAGCCAGGGCCGCCTTTGCCCCTGGCGCCAGGGCCGCAGCCGCGGGCGGCGCGACCGCTCCCGCACTCGGGAGCCGAGCAGCCCTGGCGCGGAAGCGCAGGCGCGGGGGCAGGCGGGAGCCGGCGCTCTCGGAGCCCTCGGGCCCAGGCCCCCGCGGCCGGGCCGTCCGAGCCCGACGCGGCGGCGCGTGCCCTCCTGGTCGCGCTGGCCCACGCCGCCGGCGCCGGCAAGGGGCTCGGCAAGGACAAGGGCGCCGGAGCTGGCAAGAACGAGGACAAGGGCTTGGCAAAGGGCGCCGGCAAGGACGAGGACAAGGGCGCCGGCAAGGGCGGGGACAAGGGCTCTGCAAAGGGCGCCGGCACGGACGGAGACAAGGGCTGGGCAAAAGGGGCCGGCAAGGACAAGAGCAAGGGCAAACCGCGGGACTTCGCCCCAGACGCGGCTCCTCCTGGAGCCGTCGGTGAGGCAGGAAGGCGCGCCACCAAGCGCCAGGTGGGGCTCCTCGACGACACCAAAAGCTGGACGCAGCAGGGGAAACAGAAGGCGAAGGCCCGATGGTGTCCACACCCGGGGAAATAAGGCGGGGGAATTTTACAGAGGGGAGGAGGGTAATACACGCATGTGCAAAGAGCATCGAGGGCTGGGGGATTTGTTCTCCTTACGTCCCTGCACGGGTGTCGTTCCATTATGAATTTTGCCATAGTGGCAATACTTGTACATCGTACTTCTTTGTTTTGCCACAACTCGCTCACCATTGAGCTTTCGGTGGTGGCACAACATTCAAGCGGTTTGGTTTTTGCCGTAGTCACTGTCAAAACGTCACCCCGAAAGCAAGTTTACAGCTCGACGGTCCGAGACTGCGGTAGCTGTCAGGACGACGCACGCACGCACGCAGTCACACCTGTTTATATCGTTGCACAACACATGCATTTGTCAAGGTGCAGGTGGCTCACCACTGATTTTCGGGACTGGCATCACATTCCAGCGTGTTGGTTCCTGCCACGATAATTACCAAGACGCTATTCCTCCCCCCCCCCTCCGGCTAGGGTAAACGACCTCAACGACATTTGTGGGGGGAGGGGGGGTGGGGGGCGTTCCTTCCCGAGGCCGTGGTCGCGTGGTCGGAGGCCGCCTCGGTCTCCGTCGAAGCCCTGGCCAACCACGCGCGGGACAAGGGCGCCGCTTGGTTATCGAGCGACGTCTACATCAGTGTTCAGGAAAAGGCCGAGCTCGACAAATTCAAGGTGAAGATGGGGCAAGAGAAAAAGCTTCCCATCGTCAGTTTCCGCCTGAGCGTCACCCAGAAGTGGACGTGGGACTGCGACGACTACGAGTGGTGGCAGAAGCCGCACTGGGAGCACGTCCTCAAGGACGTGCGCCCCTCGGTGTGAGCGGCGCCGAGGCATCCTGTAGGCCGCCAAAAAGGCTAGGAGGGGGAGGAGGAAGAGGAGGAGAGGGTGGGGGAAGAGGACGGGGAGGAGGGGGCGGAGGAGTAGGGGGAAGACGAGGCGGCGGAGGACGGGGACTATGGGGAGGAGGGGGACGAGGATAATGAGGAGGACGAGGATTATGAGGAGGAGGAGGAGGAGGAGGAGGAGGAGGAGGAGGAGGAGGGGGAGGGGGAGGAGGAGGAGG
>CAUYUJ010019604.1:252275-342275 GCA_963575745.1 Prorocentrum cordatum
GGGAGCTCGTTCTCAAGATCCACCTGGCGCTGGGGACTTCTCACGGGGGTCAGCAGGGGTCTGCCGCGAATCGGGAGGAGTACGACCTGGCATTGAGGCATCCGGCGCTTCCGACGCCTGCGTTGCACGGGTGCTTCGACGTCCAGGTGGGCGGCTGGCCCTACCAAGTGCTCTTAATGCAGCGGGCGAGCTTCTCGTTCACCGAGCTGATGACGAGCCTGGCCGAGATTTCTTTGGACGCTGCCAGCGCGCGCCACGTACGCGCTCTCATCGCCAAAACCATCGAGGAGATGGTGAGGCTCGCGGGCGACGAGCTCTGCTACGAGACGGCCGACTGGCACTTCGACAACCTCGGTGCCATGGGCCGTTTCGGAGAGCTCGCGGCAGTCGTCCTCGTGGACTGGCAAGGGCACGAGCCGGCGCCGCACAAGACGGCGAGGCAGCGGATGAAAGCTGCAATTGCCGGCAAGAACGGCGTGATCAAGGAGCTCGTGCGCGCGCGCTTCTTCGAGTCTGGTGGGCGCTTTGCCGCGCAATGGCGGGATGAGATCCATCGCGCGGGCCTTGCAGTTCAGGCCTGGTGGTCGGGCTGCACGTGGTTCCCGACTCCGGGAGACTTGGCCAAGCTGCGAGACGCCCTGGCCGCGGGCCCGCCAGGCGACGAGACGCGGGAGCAGCGGCAGCTCGTCTTGCCGCCGGCAGGGCCGCCGCCTCTCGCGGCGTCACACAGGGGCCCCGGGTCGCTGGTTCCCGGGGCGCCAGCAGCCGCCTCCGAACTCGCCCCGCCGCCTCCGTCGCAGAGATCCGCCGCCGCGGCCGCAGTGGCCGAGGCGGGCTCGACGCGCGTCGCCGCCAAGCCCGCCCCTGCCGCCGAGCCGCCGCAGCGGCCCGCTTACGCACCGCCGCCCTTCGCCGCGTCACCTGCACACGGGTCGCCAGTGGCTGCTCCCGAGCCCGCCCCGCCGCCCGCGTCGCCGATGCTCGCCGCTGCGGCAGCCGCGTCCGAGGCGGGCCCGACGCGCGTCGCCGCCGAGCCCGCGCCCGTCGCGGAGCCGTTTCAGCGGCGCTGGCGGGCCGCCCGCGAGGCGCCGCCCATCGCCGGGTCGGCAGCACATCGGTCGGCAGTGGCTGCTCCCAAGCCCGCCCCGCCGCCCGCGTCGCCGGGGCTCGCCGCTGCGGCAGCCGCGGCCGAGGCGGGCCCGACGCGCATCGCCGCCGAGCCCGCGCCCGCCACGGGGTCGCCGCAGCGGGCCGCCGGCGAGGCGCCGCCATCCGCCGCGTCGGCTGCCCCTGGCGCGCCAGCGGCTGCCCCTGAGCCCGCTCCGCCGCCTGCGCCGCAGAGGCACGGCGCCGCGGCCGCAGCGGCGGGGCCGCCGGGGCCGCCGCCGCCGGCCGTTCGCGAGGCACTGGCCGCCTCGCTCTCAGAGGGCCCACCGAAGAGGCCGAGGCTCCCCGAGCCGCCGCTGAACTTCTACCACGACACGCCTCCGGTCTCTCCAACGCCCGCCCCAATGGTGTCTGAGGCGTCGCGCCGGCACATCGCCCACGTGTCGCAGCTCTACTTGCGCGGCCTCAAGGTCACCGACAGGTCGATGCCCTTGCTGGACCGGCAGCGCGAAAACGTCTGGGTGCCGGAGGTGGCCCCCCACGCCATCGACAGAGAGAGCTTCTCGGCGGCGGCGCACTTGGTGCGCGTCTTCCTCGGCGAGTTTGCGAAGACGACAGGGTTCCGGGAGCGCATTGCCGACCCGAAGCCTCGGCTGCTCACCGCGGCGGGCGAGGGGGAGTTCATTGGTCGCCACGCCAAGGGCTTGACCAAGGAAGCGGGCGGGAGGTGGTTCCAGATGACGCCGCAGGAGCGACTGGCCATCTTCGACGCGCACCTCCGCCGGGGCCTGTCAACGGCGCCCGCGAGGCACGCGGGGCATCGGATGGAGCCCGCGGCCGACGAACGCCCTCGCCGCTGCGATTGGTTCTCGTCGCCGCAGGCCGCGGGCTTCTACGTGACCGAAGAGGAGACGGCTGCCTTGGTGGGCGCAGTCGCCGCGGTATACACGTCCGACTTGCGCGCGCTGAGCGCGGCTGCCTTGCCGCCGAGGTAGGCCGCAGCGCGCGCCGACGACCGCCCTGAGGAGTTGTTCTGATGGGCGGCGTGCGCAGCGAGCGCCGCGCCGACGATCGCCCTGAGGAGTTGTTCTGATGGGTGGCATGTGAAGCGCGCGGCACTCGTTGTTTCCTTTGCGACCCCTCGAAAAAACTCTGAGCTCGTGGAGAGGGGGAACAGCACGGTGCGGGTTGGCAGAGGCCGCGCTCTCCCATTGGTCAGAGTCATATGTTTCTCTGTCGCGTTTCGGAGTTATTAGTCTCGAGGCTTTTCCAGGTGGCCGAGGACGCGGCTGCTACGAGAAGCCCAAACAACGCAAAACAACCCTTTTGCATTCTCAGACAGCCTCGAGACCCTTCGGGATAATCTGGCGGCGCACCTGGAAAGGGTCCGAGAGCGCCCTGGGAGGGCCGATTAGCAATGAGCAGATATAGCAATGAGTCTGCCTCGCCGCTCTGCCGTGGCGTCCCAGGCGTACCCCCTCGCCCGGCCTCCTGGCTCGCGATTCCAGAGCTCCTTTGGCCCCAGCTCCAGGCTTCCCAGATAGGGTCGAAGTAGGGGGGGTCACAGGACGCCGCGTCGTTGATGCATCAGTGATGCGGCGGGATGCGGGGCCGGGTTCCCTCCATCCCAACTTCGCCGATGCATCGTCGATGTAGTGCGATCCGCAGATCCTTTGTTACTCCGGTCCTGTTTGGGAATCCTCCGCCAGCGCCCAGCTCCGGCCGCGCGCCGACCTGCCTCTCGTCGCAATGTGCACTCCCGGCGCTTCCCACGCTCCGTCCAAGGCGAGGCGTGACAACCGGGAGTACTGGTTGTTTCAGGCCGCCAGCGACGGGTGCCTCCCTTGCGTGAAACACTTCCTCGACGTGGAGAACGTCGATCCCGGCGCCCTGTCTGCCACGCAGAAGTACACGGCCCTCGACTTTGCCATCCGCGCTCACTCGCGCGGCGTCGCCGGCGCACCTGCCGTCGCCGACTTCCTCCGGACACGCCTGCGCGCCGTCGGCGACGGCGGCGCTTGCCCGAGTGGTGGCGGCAGCGGCCACATCGCGGCGGCCTCCCTGCCACCTGGCGCGCGGCCGCCCTGCATGCCCGGCGCGTCCCATCCGCCCAACAGGAAGCGGCGCGGCAGCCGAGTGTGCTGGATGTACCAGGCCGCCGCAGAGGGGTGCAAGACGTGCGTCCAGTACTACGTGAATGAGGAAGCCTTGGACCCCCGCACCAAGTCGGAGAACATGGGGTACACGGCTTTGGATTGGGCGACGTGGGCGGCGAGCAAGGGCGTGGACGGCGCAGCAGAGGTGGCAGAGTTCCTACGAGAACAGGCGCCGGAGCTGACGGAGCTGCCAGGAAAGCGCCGCGCACCACAGGCGGCCCGCCGCGACGCAGAAATGGTTGCGAGGGAGGCCGGGCTCAGCACGCCGCTCCCCGATAATGTCGGTGCGCGCATGATGGCGCAGATGGGGTGGGTGGCGGGCCAGGCACTGGGCCCCCGCAGCGACGCGGGCGCGCTGGTGGAGCCCTTGCGGCCAGACACATCACACCTGGGAGAGAAGCGGCACGGCGTCGGCTACCTGAGCGAGCTCGAGTGAGGCCCATGCCAGCCGCGTGCGAGGGTGCCCGCGGGGTTGTCCCAACGGCTTGCCTCCGCGGCGACAGCCCGCTGCATCCTTGAGGAGTTGTTCCGACAGGTTGCGCGTTGATGGCTGTCTTGAGCGCGCCCGCGCGCTGCTGCCCCGAGGAGTTGTTCCGACGGGCAGCGCGCTCGCTGAATGCATTGCCGCTCAGCCTTCGCTGCCCCTCCCCCCTTGCCGCCCGCTTGCGGACTTCGCCTTTTCAAACGTTTGCCCGAGGGGTTGTCCCGACGGCATATGCGTTTTGTATCTCCTCTCGCTCTCGTCGCCACCCATGCGCTGTTTCGCTGCCCCGCTCCTTCACGCCACAGGCCCGATGGGTTGTCCTGACGGCATCTGCAGCAGAGACCAGGAGAGAGCCGGATGTGATAGCAAATGCCAGCAAAAACCAACGCGGAGCGGCAAAGAGCATGAAAGAGCAACTGATAGCAGCAGACAGCAGCATGGAACAGTAGAGAGCAGCGGGAAGCAGGAGGGAGCGGGAGAGACCAGGACACACCAGTTGAGGCCAGCAGTTGGCCAGCATACACTCGAGGAGACCAGCTGAGATCAGCTGACACCGTTGCGGTTGATGTCTTGTTTGATAGTTTCGATAGTTTCTGTTTTCTGGGAGCCTCCGGAGCTCCCAGGGGCATCTTGACGTCAGGCACCAGGCAACAGCACAGAGCAGCAGGGAGCGGCATAATGCAGCAACCAACAGCGAAGACCTGAAGGGCGCAGCAGAGAGTAGCAGAGAGCAGCAGACAACAACAGACAACAACAGAGAACAGCGGAGACTGGGGCTGTGATGGGCTTGCGATGTTTCCGTCGCTGTTGTGATGGGCTCAAATGGGAAGATTCGTGTGGATCTCGTTGCCAGAGCAGCAAGCAGTCGCGGTGCGCCTGCGTCTCGCCCGCCATGCCTTTCGAGATGGGTGACACCGCCGTGCTCGTTCTGTTCGTCGCTGTGCATAAGGATGACCAGCCCGCCGTTGAGCACGGGGCGCAGATTCCACGGCGTTTGATGGGGTCCACTCCGTGCGTTGGTTTCCGCACGTCGCCGACGCAGGCCATGGAGCGCGCCCGCGTAGTGCAGCAGAGGAGTGGCGCTTCTGTCTCAAAGGTGAGTCACGTGCTGCTACAGGTGGAGTTCAGCGCCCGCGCTCTCGCGGACCTCACCGTGACGCCCGCCGCTGGGGAGTACGCCTTCGCGCCAATGCTGCACCCGATGGAGAGATTGACTGGGGAGTCTGGCATTACTGCGGCGATTTCCCACTGGGGCTCTCTGGGGTTCGCCATTGCTGGCGGGAGATTGAGTGATCTGGAAACGCTTGTTCGCAGGTCGCTACTCGGCCGAGGGGTTGTCCCGACGCTTTTTTCTCCACCTGCAGAGCGCGCTGTCTTGCTTCCGGCGGCATAGACCCCTTTGCTACGTCTCTCGCCTGAGGGGTTGTCCCGACGGCAGTATTCACGGTCTGAGTGTCTCGCCAATGCATCCAGTGTTTGAGTCGGCAAAGCAAATGGGGCTCCTGCGCGCCCTCCCACCCGCCACTGCCATATCCGTTGCCTGTCCCGTTTAATCGAGGTCCCCGCTCCCTCGTGGTTGTCGATTCCGCCGAGTGACATCTGACACGAGGGTTTCCGCGGGACCCGCTCACCACAATGTTATTATGGTTTTCTGATTCGGATACTAACGTCTTTTCGGGGGAGCCGTCTTCGTTGTGCTCTGGTACATTCGCGCCGTCTCGAGTATGCACGCACGCGCAGCCGCGCGCCTCACGTCTCGATATTATTCGACTGATCGAGAAGGATCGGAGAGGAAAGTGAGAGCTGGGGGCCCCTGTCAGCCTCGACCCCGTGCCAGAGCTTCCGAAGCGCATTTGGCTCAAGCTGCTTGTGGCCAGCGCCCCCGTTCCATCTCAGTCCGGCGCTGCCGCTGACCATGGCGGACAGCAAGCTCGCTCTGTCTCCGCGAGAGTTCTCCGGCGATCCCGCCACGCGCGTCTTCGGGCGCGTCGTCATCAAGCGAGGCCCGGTGGAAGTGGGCAACCAAGGGGATGGGAAGGGCAAGGGCAAGGCCAAGGGCAAACGCGCTGGAAAGGACAGAGAGCCGGGGAGGAAGATCGAAGTGCACATGCTCGGCGGTGACACTGTGGGCGACGTCCTGTTCCTTGATGGATGGGCAGACGCCGCCGCCCAAGTTCATGCCACCATGGAGCTGGGCAGGGTCTACCGCGTGTCCGGCGGGACCGTCGTGAACCAGACCCCGAAGTACTCCACTTCTCGGCTGTCGTACTTCTTGCGGGTAAAGCCGCCCTTGGGAGTCAACACGGTCATCCAGGAGTGCACCGAAAGCCCGTGGGTGGACGTTCCCCTGCATCACCCGTTCGCGGAGATTGCCAGCTTGGGCAGAGTGACCGATACAACGCAGGTGTGCGCGATCGGCGTCGTGTCTCACCAGCCGGGCGTCGTGGAGCGCGACACCCAGTACGGCCGAGCAGGCGTCTGCAACGCGGTGATCAAGCAGGGGCGCCACGACATCCGCTGCGCATTCTGGCGAGACCATGCCGCGACTCTGGCCGCCTTCCCCGTCGGCTCCGTGATCGCGCTGATGCAAGTGAATGTGAAGCAGCGCAACGGGTCCTGGGAGATCTTCGCCACGGAGGCCACGGAGGTCACGACTTGTCCTGCAGCTCAAGCGGAGACTGTTCGCGCCGCGACTGACATCTCCGAGGGTGCCGACGCGGCCACGTCCCTCACCAAGCAGCACCATGCCGTGGACTACGACACGGTGCCCGCCATGGCGAGCACGGTGAGTGGCCTCATGTCGGTGCCCGTGCCTTTCCAGACGCGCGACCTGCCTGGGGTCTTCGAGCTCCACTGCGTCGCCGTCACGGGCGTGGCAGGTGCTTCCGCCGACAGCGACTGGCAGATCAAGAGCTGCGCAGAGTGCAAGAAGAAGATTCCCGACCACCAGGACACGTGTGGCAGCCACCCCGAAGCGGGAACTGAGATGCGGTGGCTCCTGAAGCTGGGCATCGCGGACAACACCGGCGGAGGCTCCGCCGTCCTGTACCACGACGCAGCGTCCACCCTCGACGTGCTCGGCGATTCGGGCGCGCCCCTGGACGCCCAGGCTCGCCGCGTGCGCGCTGCGGCACTTCGGGCGACGCCGTGGACGCTGCGGTGCGTGTTCAAGACAAACGATGTCACCAATGTCAACTACCTCGAGGTGAAGCGGATTGTCCCGACGCTGACGCCCGACGGCGTCGTGTCGACGTGGTCGGAGGTGACGGCGCCGCCCGCGGTGAAGACAGGCGGCGCCTGCCCGTTCGCGGCGTGCTCGGACGTCAGCTCAGACGACTCGCTCGGCTTGCTGCTCGTCCGTGACCAGGAGGTCCAGGCGGTCCGCGTGTTGCTGGTGATGCAGAGGCCCACGGAAGCGGAGACGGTGGCCACACCCGACGCAGAGAATCGCGGCTTGCGCGTGCAGCGCCTCGCGCGCTGCGGGTTCCAGTCTGAAAAGGAAGACACGTATTGCGTTAAGACGGCCGGTGTCGCCGGCGACGTGCAGTGGCTCCTGACGGCCGGGCACGGCGACGCGCACCTCGTGACTGCCATGCTGCGGACAGATAAGGGCTCCGGCCGCGGGACGTTCGATGCGCTGTCGCACAAGGCCGTGGTCCCCGAGCTCTTGCCCAGCATGGTCAAGCTCATGGCCAGCGCGCAGGGGTCCGGCGGCCCGGCGCTCATCGCGCACGCGCCCGACGCCACGCCGCTCAAGCGCATGCGGGACCTCGCCTTCTCGCCCCCCGACGCTGCGTCAACGCCATCATCCCTGGCGACGCGTCGCCGACTGGAGTGAGAGCTCGCGCGCGAGCCGCAGCCGTGCCCGCGGGGATGTCCCAACGGCGCGCTCTGGCACTGGCGCGAGCCCGCGCTGACTCGGCTGACGCTGCGCCGTCTTGCGAGGGCGCCCGCGACGCAGTGCCCATCGCCGCTTGTCTCGCCTGAGGGGTTGTCCCGACGGTATTGATTTTGCACTTTGTCTCTCCCTTCTGTCGCCGCCCTCGCGCTTTCTCCCGCAGGCCCGACGGGTTGTCCTGACGGCATCCTGCGCGCGGCGCCCGTCCGGGCGGGGGCAGACAGCTGAGCTACCGACCACTTCAAAAAAGACAGGGTCTGCGCGCCAGCATCCTCCCTTCCGCTTTCGCCTCCGTCGTCGACCTCCATCCCGGATTGCCTGCCCTCTCCTACCTCCTCGCGACGGTCAGAGCAAATCTGGTTAGGGGGCAGAGGGGGCAACGATGATGATGGAAACTGTGTAAGCCAGGGCGAGCATCACCTGGCTGTTGGCTCACTCGCCACTCCACCTCCGTCGCGTGTCCAGCGAGTTGCCGAGGCCTCAGTTCGTCGCCGTTATTCCCGCCCGGGCGTTTCGGCTCAAGCGAACTCCCCGCTCGGTCTTCCGACTAGCGAAGAGTAGCCCGCGGAGCTCCGCTTATAATCTCAAGGCGGCATGCCCCTCCCCCTCGAGGTGACCGCTCCGCTGTATTCAGCTTTGCTCGTTTTGAGCAAGGCCCTTGCTTCTCAGGAAGTATACGAGTCCTTGGACTTGCGGCGCCACGTGGTCAGCTTCTTGAAGCCGCAGACGTTCGACGGGAAGCTCGCCCTGTCTCCGCGCGAGTTCTCCGGCGACCCCGGCACCTGCGTCTGCGGGCGCGTTGTCATCCTGCGCGGCCCAGTCCACTACTTCGGGCAGGCCACGACGGCGCTCGAGGTGCACCTACTCGGCGGCGACACGATGGGAAACGTTCTCTTCCTTTACGCAGTCATGGAGCGGGGCATGTCAGAACACCTTGCCGACCAGGTTCGCCGCGCCATGGAGCTGGGCAAAGTCTACAGCATCTCCGGCGGGGTCGTCGTGAACCAGCGGCCATTGAACTCTACATCTCGGCTGTCGTATTTCATGAAGATCACGCCTCCTCTCGGAGTCAACACGATCATCCGAGAGTGCACCGAGAGTCCGTGGACGGACGCCCCCCTTCATCACCCATTCGTGGAGATTGCCGACCTGGGCAGGGTTGCCAGCCTGAGCAGGAGGCCGGCCGATCTTACCCAGGTGTGCGTGGTCGGCGTCGTCTCCCATCAGCCGGGCGTCCTGGAGCGCTGGAACCTGCAGGGTAGGCGAAACACGGTCTGCTCCGCGCTGATCAAGCAGGGCCATCAGGAGATTCGGTGCGCGTTCTGACGCGCCCATGCCGCAAATCTGGCAGCCTTTCCGGTGGGCGCAGTGGTCGCGCTCATGCAGGTGCTTGTATTGCAGCGCTACGGGTCCCTGGAGCTCTCGGCCGGGGAAGCCACGCAGGTCATGGCCTGCCCCGCAGCTCTCGCAGAGGCCGTCCTCGCCACGACCGACATCGAGGAACATGCCGATTCCAATTCGGAGGTGAGCGCGCCTGAGGATGTCGACTGAGGCTCGGGTCTGCAGCGCGCGCGGCTGCCCGCGGGGTTGTCCCAACGGCGACCGCTGGCCCCGCGCCGCGCAGTGGGCGGTGCCGGCAGCCTATGGCTTCTCGTCTTGCCCGAGGGGTTGTCCCGACGGCATATGCATATTGCATGGCCTCTCGCTCTCGTCGTCGCCCATGCGCAGTTTCGCTGCCCCGCCCCTTCGCGCCTCAGGCCCGACGGGTTGTCCTGGCGGCATCCCTCAACTGGCGCCCGCTGCGAGCAGGGACAAACGGAGGGAACTGCGATGCCCGGGCCGTCGAAAATCTCGTGCCCATGCGCTGCCTCTCACTGCCGGCAGGGAGCAGCACAGCTGACAGTAGCAGCCAAAATCTGAAACCACCCGTGGCCAGCAGAGAGCACAAGAGAGCACCAGAGAACAGCAGACAAGAACTGAGACCAGCATATCATCAGCAGCAGAGACCAACATGCAGCATCAGAGAGCAGCAGAGACCAAGAGAGAGCAGGATACACTAGCAGAGACCAGCAGAAACCAACACGAAGCGGCAAGGAGCATGAAAGAGCAGCTGAGAGCAGCGGTAAGCAGGAGGGAGCGGGAGAGACCAGCTGAGACCACCATACCCCGAGGTGACCAGCTGAGACCAGCTGACACCGTAGCGATTGAGGCTTAATCCGCATTGGCTTTGCTTCCTGTTGCCAACGCTGCGTGCTTCACTCGCCGTTGCAAACCGCATATCCCGACATTTCAACATGCCGCCCAAGAAGACGGAGGCGGCCTTGCTCGCAGACGTGGCAGAGCATCGTCGGTGGGCGACTGCCAATTTGACGGCCCTGAGAGCACAGGGCGGCATCGGCTTGAAGGCGAAGCTTCAGAAGAGGGCGGGGCCCGAGGAACAGCGGATTTACAACTGGTACGTGAAGCACGCGGGCGTCGCATCTGATCATCCGACAGTTGCCGCTGCCCTGTCGGAGCTGGACGCCCTGGTCAATGACTCCCTCGGCCCGGCAGCGTCGGCGTGCCCCGACGACGCCCCGCCGGCAAAGCAGAGGCGCCTGACCGAGAGGGGTGGCGAGGCTGCTGCCTGCGCGGCGCCGTTGCAGGGCGAGTCACGGCCTGGCCAGTCGACGCCGGCAGCTCGAGGGGTTGACCCGACGGCCTGCTCGGCTGGACATGGCCTGGCGGCTGCAGCAGCGGCCAAGGCGTCTCCTGCTTCAACGCCGCCCATCGGCATCGAAGAGACCCCGGCGAAGAGGCCTCGCCTGTTCGCCGACGGGCTCGGCGCGACGCCCGCGCGGACCACCGGCGGCCTGACGCCTGCCACCGCGGAGGCCTTGGCAAGGTCGTGCCGCAAGAGCCCGTGGGAGTCCCCGTTGGTCGAAGATTCCGTGAGGCTTGCTCACCCAAAGAATCCCGCGAGAGGTGCCTCGCGGCCCGTCGAGCGGCCGCGCTTGCGCCCGCGGGAAGAGGAGCGCCTCCTGGCGGCGGTGCCGCGGAAAGCTGTGAAAGATCTGTACGCGCACGTCCGCGACGAGGCGCGGCGCCGAGGCAACGGAGAGTACCTCCCGCTGATGAAGGAAAACTCAGCCAAGTACAATCAGATGCACTACGTGTCGAAATTGCATAGGCGCGGCGAGCTCCAGGCGGCCGAGTACGCTCTGTTGGCGCACCAGCCCCACATTATTGGCCCAGAGCTCTTCGGCGCAGTGGAGAAGGTGGAGTGCTCTGCCGCAGTGCCCCCCTCGAGCAGCAGCGCCTGGCGGTGGACTTTCAAGCCGGCAGGAGTTGACGTGGAAGGGCCGCAGGTCGAGTCTCGGGCCGAGGCAGCGCGAGCTCTGGCTGGGCTGCAGGCGCGGCTGTACCCCGAGTGGCATCACCCAGGCACTCGCGAGCAGCACCTCCGCGCCCTGCTCCGCGACGACGAGCGACAGCAGCAGCTGCGCGGCCTGCTCGCTCAGCCTGGCATGCGGTTCGCCAGAGCGGCCGGGCTGGAGGCAGCCGCGTCGGGGCCTCGGGACGGCCGCGCGGGCGCCGCTGGCTTCCCCAACCTGACAAACACGTGCTACATCAATGCCGTGGTGCAGTGCTTGTACCACACGCACCCCTTCCGCAGCGACATCGAGGGCTTGCAGCCGGGCGCCAGCAACATGGGGGACCGCCTGCGGGACCTGTTCTGTGCGCGCAGCTCCTCTGCCTCCGCGGCCGGCGACATTCGCCCGCCGTTGGTGGCCCTTGTCCGTCAGATCTTGCATCAGCCGCCAGGCTTTGAGCCCGGTCGCCAACAGGGCGCGGCGGAGTGCCTAATGCGCGTCCTCGAGCACGCGGACCTCGGAGGAGTGCGGCGCCGCGTCTGCGGGGACGGCGCGGCCACGAGCGTCGAGGGCATGGTGCACTGCTGCGCCGCCGAGGAGGCCCAGGTGGGTCGCGACGCGCCGCCCGTGTCCATGGCCGCCATGATCCAGGCGTCCCTCACGGGCGAGCAGGCCATCCGTGAGGCCTCGGAGGCAGTGGTCATCCGCCCGGAGAGCATGCACGAACAGGATGGCAACCGGTTCGCGGTGGACGCGCGGGCGGACTGGCGGGACACTGTCTTCCCCGTCAGCGTTATCGACGGTGACGCCGTCTCCTACGAGGCGGCGGCCTTCGCGCAGCACCGCGCGGCGCCCAGCGCGCCACCTCTGCAGCGGATGCGCGGCGGCCACTACGTCGCCTACGTCAACAAGGGCGGGCGCTGGTTCGAGCTCGACGATGCCGTCGTGACGGAGCTGCCTGAGCCGCCTGACGCGTATCCGTACCTGGTCTTCCTGGCCCGCGCGAGGCCCAGACGATCGATTCCGATGGGCGGGAAGCGGCGCGACCCTCGTGGGCCTGACGACGCTCTGGAGGCTGCTGCCAGGCTGTCGCGAGTGATACCTGCGGCGTCGGGAGGGGCCGCTGCTGGCCCAGCATCCGGATCGGGCAGCGGCAGCCGCGGCTTGCCACAGGCTGCAGGCTCAGCGGCTGGTCAAGGCCGGACTGGCAGGGACCGGACTGGTAGGAACCAGACTGGCAGGAACCAGACTGACAGGAACCAGACTGGCAGGGACCAGACTGGTAGGAACCGCAGCGGTCAGCCAGTGGGCATTGCTGGAGTGCACCCAGCTGCCAGGGCCGTCTGGAACGCTTCAGCTGCCGCGGACAACAGAGACCACACCCGGGCAGACCCCGAGAACAGCGCGGACAACCCTTTCAAGCGGTACGTGGATAACTGGGATCTGCGACGCACCAGCGCAGATGTGAAATGCCGCACCTGGTCGCAGAGGGCCGAGCCGTCGGGCCCCCAGCCGTGCCGGCTCTGCCAGGGCCGAGACTTCGGGTTCCGCGAAGATTGGAAGAAGCACGTGGACGACGTGCACGGTGGCGTTCAGCGCTATCGCAACGCCCTCTTCTCGTCGCTGTCGCTGAAGCCTTACGTGGTCAAGGGGGAGGAGTGGCGCGCGATCGTGGCCAACTATGCAGAGTTCTACGCCAGGGCCGCCGTGGACTGGGAGAAGCCGACTGAGCGCATGCGCGAGCTCGCTCAGACTTCCGAGGGTCTGCCTGCAGATGAGCGTTGGGCGCCCCGGACTCGCTGCGCGTGCGTCTTCTGCGCCAGGCTGCACTGGTCCGAAGACCTCTCCTGGGAGTTCCTGGCAGGTAAAGACTGCTTCATGAAGAACCCCGAGGCAGTGGCCAAGCTGCTTTCTTGGGAGGTATACCACGAGCACTGGCCCGATATCCCCGAGGCCGAGCTTCGCGCCTCCGCCGTGCGTCTGCGCATTGGGAACACGGACTCATTCCAACTTGTCCTCATGCACAAGCGGCGGGTGACAGATGCGCAGGCGTTGGGCGACGAGCGGGCCCCGGTGTGCGAGGATTGCCTGTACGCGTTCTCTCCCCGCCACCCGCGCATGTGCAAGTTCACCTTCGCTAACCACTTGTGGCTCGGCCGGAACGACCCGCTCTTCCGCAATGCCAACTTGTCGCACCAGATGCTCCTCGCACTCGCCCGCGTCGTGACGACCAAGGTGGTGTTGCGCCCCGAGAGCTACGACAAGCAGCGCAGCGGCGACGGGCCCACGTGGGACTTCCTCTTCCACCAGACGGGCATGGTGGGCTCCGCAATCCTCTTCGGGAACGCGTCGTGCAAGGAGGCCATGGAGCGTTTCCCTCCGGCTTCCATCAAGGACGCCTTCGCGGTGACTTTCCTGGCAGCCAAGCAGGACGCGGCGAAAGAGCAACCGCAAGACGGCTCGGAGAATGCAGCGGGACAGTGGCGCCGCGAGGGTCTGGCTGGCGACGCCGCCAGGCAGCAGGACGCCGCCCGGCGCGCCGTCCGGGGCATCGCGCGCCTCAAGGTGCACCGCGCAGAGTTTGACTCGCAGGCGCAAGCGCTGCAGTCCACGAACGTCGTCTACAAAGACAAGGATTACGACGAGGCGCTGGTTGCCAAGTGGTGCCCCAACCCGCTGATTCCTGAGGTGCCCCCGGTGGTGTTGGACAGCGTCGTGGCCGTGCCGTTGGAGGATTCGCCCGGCGCCGTCGTGGCCGCGGGACCAGCCGACGCCACGGCGGCCGGGGCGCAGGATATGGAAGACGCAGACGTTCAGGCGTGCAAGGAATCCCGGTACGTGAGCGCGTTCAGCGAGGAGGACATCCCGGGCGCGGCCGCCTCGGCGGGGGCCTTGGAGGTGACGGCGCTGATCAAGCAGCTGGAGGAGCTGGACGCGACAGCGCAGCGCTCCGTGGCCACGGAGACAGAGCACGCCATCGAGTCAGGCAGCGCGCTGCTGGACGAGGCGGGCAGGGAGCGAGTCTTGCAGCTCTGCGAGTCCGTTCGAAACCGCGCTGCCCGGTTGTCGCGCCCGGAGCGGGAGCTGCGGCTGCAGGAGGACCTCGCGCGCGCCGCGCTGGGCGAGCCGGTCGGGCCTCGACAGGCGGGGGCCGAGGCGACCATGGCGAACCTCGAGGTACCGCGCGGCAGTGCGCCCCTGTCGCTGTTCGACTGGAAGGTGTGGACGCAGGCGCGCCCGAGCCTGTGGCGCTACGGCGACGCCGGCCACCTGGACCCGAAACGAACGGGGACTTACCCGCAGTTGCTCGCACACGAGTGGATCACGTGCCTGTGCATGCGCGAGGAGATGGAGTACACGCTGGACACCGACGAGGAGAAGCCGTACCGCGTGCGGGAGAACGACGACGATCCAGAGGTCAACCGGTTCGCGGCGGACTGGGTGTCGTTGCACATGTTCGCCACGCTGCACTTCTTGACGGAGCGCCACCAGTCCGCCTTCGCCTTCCTTAAGAACGGAGGCATGAAGTGGGCCGAGAAAGTGCAGCACCTCACCCCGGATGCCCTGGCGGCGGCCGCCCGCGCTCACGCGGGTGGCGGCGGCGTGGCGGCTTTGGCAAGCAACGCCAACGTGCCCAACGTGGTTCGGGACGCCCTGAACATCATGCAGATGGCCGTCGCGGACGTTGTCGGCACCGACGGACATCGGCGCCTCTGCCGCCACGAGGGGGTTGCCTACATGGCGCTCTTCGGGTGCCCCTTGATCTTCGCCACCCCGAACATAGCGGACACGAAGCAGCCACTGTTCGTCAGGGTGGAGGGCCAGGAGATCCCGCTCGACGAGCGGAGCATTCCAGGCCTGCGCAGCGACGTCATCCCAAAGTACCGAGACATGATGCGGCGCGTCGCCCAGGACCCGGTTGGCCAGACCGTGTGCTTCGAGCTCATCATGCGCCTCTTCTTCATCCACGTCCTCGGCGTCCGCCCCGAGTGCGTGGGCGGCCGCCGGCGCGGCGTTCCTCCCAGGAAACGCTGCTCCTGGGACTGGTGCACCGACGGCGTGGCGGCGTCCTCGACCGCCCCGGGGATCTTTGGGCCCGTGCAAGCTTTCCGCGGAGAGATCGAGGCGCAAGGTCGGGGATCGCTCCATCCGCACATCCTGGTGTGGTTGTGCGCCCTCTCGACGCGGCAGCTCGTGCACGTGCTCCGACGCCATCCTGCCGCTTTCCGAGAGCGCCTGGGCAAGTGGATGAGGGCGTGCGTCATGGCCGTGGAGAGCACCTGCCAGAGTTCCGTAGAGGTGTTGCCGCGGCGTTTCGGGCACGTCGACCAGCGCGTGGACCCGCTGCCATTCTCTGTCATCGAACGAGACCAGTCGCGCTTCGACGGGGGCAGCGAGCTGGACGCGCTCCGCGAAGAGAAGCAGGCGGGCGCGGATCTGACTGAGGACCAGGAGACCTTCCTGGAGACCGAGGACCGGGACTCCTGGCTCCGGCCCGATCTGCCGTTGCGGGACGCCACAGGCCGCGAGTTGGCGCCGGGGGAGAAGGTACCGCCGCGGCCGTCCTCATACGGCATGCCCATCGATACTTTCGCCGTGGGGAAATGCCCCGCGTACCGGCGGCGCGGCCTCGTGCAGCAAGACACCGGCGCGGGCGAGCCGGCGGCCCGCGGGGTTGTCCCAACGGTCTGCTCGGACGCGCCCGCGGCTCAGTCGGGGCAGCAAGGACTCGGCCAGACGACACTCGCCGCGGACGAGGAGACGCCGTTACCGCCGCCGCCCCCGCCAGGAACGGAAGAGAGTCGTGAGGTCTGGGAGCGCCTCTTCTCGAGGGACGTCCGGGAGCTCGCCAAGGAGACGATGACGCACGTGTGCGGAGAGAGCTGCTACAAGTACTCGGGCAACAAGACCACGAAGATCTGCCGCCACGGCTTCTACTACATCGTCACGCTTGCGGATTGGCGCAGGCGCAGGCGAGGGAAGCCTCTGCGGAACGCCATGTTCGTGGTGCGATCCTCGACGCACGGCATGCAGGGTCGTCTGTTGCACTTCCAGCTCCACCCGTCTGAGTGCATTACCAACTACGCCGGCGCCGCGGCCGGACGCTTCAACCTAGACGCGCAGGACCTCCGACGAGTCAGCGACCCCAAATTAAGCGTGGTTGGACGAGGGCGAGGTGCTCCCGCACGTCGGCTCGCAACCCAAGCTGGGGTACATGGGCGCGCACGAGCTGGGCGATGCCGACGCTTACGTCAACCGCCCGGAGGTTCCGGAGAAGCCGCTCGCGTGGACGGACGACTGCTCGCCGGAGGAGTGGCGCGACATTATGCTGCAGTGCCTGACGGAGGACGCGGAGAGCGAGGGCGCGGAGGACGCGGACGCCGCGGACACCTTCGCGGACCAGCTGGAACTGGATGCCCAGGCAGCGTTCAGCGACGGCCTGAACACGCGCTTCTACATCAACTCCTACACGACGAAGCAGTGCCCCAGCATGGAGGGCGTCCTCGTGGAGATGCGGCGCGGCCTGGAGCGGCTGCAGGCGCAGCGACAGGCGCAGCAGGACAAGATGAAGCTGGAGCTGCAGCAGCGAGGAGAGGACCCCGAGAAGACTCTGTCCGCCGCCGACCGGAGAGCGCTCGGGGGTAAGTCCAAGTTCGGGGAGACGCTGGATCTGGTGAAGAATCTGTCCGCATCGTACCGCCGATGCTACTGGAAGAGCGGGCCAGAGATGCTGTTCCCGATCTTCTACGGCCACCTCACCTACGCGTCCCACCGCTGCTGGACGATCTTCATCAAGAAGGGCGTCTTCCTGGCGGCGGAGGCGTGGCGACGCGAGTACGGGCGCTCTCTCCGGCACAAGGCCAAGCAGGACGGGGGCCGCGCCCCGGTGCAGTATCTCGGGCGCGGCGTCGACCCGTACACTCTCGCGGGGTGGCGCGAGGAAAAGGACGACGACGGGCAGGCGGTGTACGTGAGCCCGGAAGGCCAGCGCTTCCCGGATATCCTGACGGCCTACGAGCACGACGTCGCGACCAAGGCGGCGCGCGACGCGCCCGATCATCGCCAGGTGGTGTCGTTCCTGGCGAAGTTCATGCAGGACATGGGCTGCGAGAGCGAGGAGGCCCCGAAGACGGGGGACGGCTTCCGCATCGTGAGGACCACGAGCACTCTGGACGACTGGCTGCACCGCGGCGACGACCCGGTCCTCAAGCACATGAGTTTGCAGGTGTACGCCATGTGGGTCTACCGCTGCGAGAAGCCCGACGGCCTGTGGCGAGACAAGACCCGCGCGCAGCACCTGGACTTCGACTTCGCGCCGCACTACGCGCTGTACGCGACCCACAAGCAGCGCCTGGCCCCCGAGCTCCGCGTGCCCCTCTTCGAGGGCTTCACCATGCCGACGATGAACAAAGACTGCGAGACAGCATGCTTGTACAAGCAGTTGCTCCTGAGGCCGTTGGAGGTGGAGAACTCGGAGACGCCGGAGGACGAGCGCATGCTGCGGGCGTTCGCGCCCCTGATGGAGGCCCCCGGCGCGCCCCGTGACATGAATGTGCGCGGGTCAACCTGTTTCACGCGATCTTGGGCGCACTACGAGGCTCAGGCGGACGCGGAGGCCCGCGTCGCCGCGGCCCGTTTCCTCGCGCGACACGAGTGGCCCTCGATCTGGGAGACACAGGAGGTGCAGGAGGAATTCTTCGCGCTGCACCAGGCGCGGGCGGAGGGTAAGGACGCGGAGGACGACTCGCTGGACCCCGCCCACTGCCCCGACAGAGAGAAACCCAGGGCGACGGTGCACCAGTACGTCTCCATGATAGCCATGCAGGTGGCGCCCAACCTCGAGGGAATCGCCCTGGCGCGCGAGGAGAAGAAGCCCCGGCAGTACCAGAGCGACGCAGCAGTGCAGAGCGCGTACCTCAAGGCGACCACCGGTGGAGGTGCCGGTCAGGACGAGGGCGCCGAGGCGGGCGAGGGCGTGGAGCACCCGGGCGCGCCTCCACAGGCGGTCCGAGCGCACTTTTTGCCGGTCCCGACGTGGGGCATCGACGGGGAACAGGACATGGAAGCCGTGCTGAACTTCGCGCACCGCAAGCGCCTCACGAAATTGGCCAAGGATCTTCTAGCGCTTCCGTGCATGTCCGAGGCGGCCCGCGAGAACGTGGGCGCGGCCGAGCCCACGGAGGCCGCGGCCGCTCCTGCGACGGCGGCCGGGCATCGACCTCTCGTGGCGTCCGCGCGCATGGAGAGACACGCCTGGGCGAACCTGCATGACGAACGCCTCCAGGGCAGTCGCGACGAGGATGACGCGGGCGCCGACGACGGCGCGGACGAGGACACTGGCGGCCTGGGCGGCGCTCCCGCTGCGGCCAGCTTCGACGGCAGCGTGCACGCCACGCCCAGCGCGTACATCGTCCACATGGTCGCTGAATTGCCGGAGGACCAGAGACTCACGCGGGACCAGATGCTCTTCATCGCCAAGTTCGCCAAGGCCTGCGACGAAGCCTGGGAGGACGACGTCCAGAAGAAGCCGTGGGCCGAGAGAAAAGTGACACACTTGCTCCTGCTGGGCCAGGGCGGCTCGGGGAAGACGCACGTGGTGCAGAAGATCGTGTTCCCAGTGGTGGAGTATTTGTGGCCCTCGTTGGCGCAGGACAAGGCCACCATCATGGTGGTGGCCTTCTCGAACGCGCAAGCCAAGAATATCTCCACGGACACTGTGAAGGCTAGAACCCTCCATAACGCCTGCGCTCTGCGAGTCCAGAAGTACATCAACGCGAAGATGAGGCCTGGGGGCATGCAGAAGAGATTGAAGTGGTTGTGGGAGCACGTCCGCGTTCTGACCATCGAGGAAGTGAGTATGGTGGCGGCAGCGCTCTACAACGCGCTCGACATTCGCGCGTGCCACGGACGAAGTGACACGCATGACGTGCAGGAGTCCACCTACAAGCGGCCGCACCACCACTTCGGGCGCGCCCCCATCGTGTTGCACCTCGGCGATTTCCTGCAGCTGAAACCCACTGGCAGCATCGGCCTCTTAACGGACCCCAACGAGCTCCTGGACGACGGTTCGTACAAGTACACGGATCCGCCGACGGTGGAGATTCAGCACGCCATCAAGGTCTTCAAACAGATCCCCTACGTCTTCGAGCTGAAGGGCACGAAGCGCTTCGAGCCCGGGGACCCTCTCATCGCTTTCCTGGGGTGCATGCGCGAGGGCAAGCGCTTGCCGCCCGAGGTTTGGTCCGCTTGGGAGAAGACGTTGGCCTCGGACACCCGCGGCGTCCTGGACCCTCGGCACCAGCACGAAAACTTTCGGCTCGGCTACGGCATGGGCATCTACTGGGAGACGCTGGCGAGGTGGATCAACACGCGCGCTCGTCGCGACGCAAGGCGTCTTGGCGTGCCCCTCGTTTTCCTGCAGGCCGTGGACGAGTGCAACACGATCCAAGGCGATCCCGATGCGGGCCGGCGCCTCCTGAGCGTCCCGAACATGCACAAGACCGGGGACATCCACGGCGTCTTGCCGGCGCACGTCGGCATGGAGGTTCGGTTCACGGCCGCGCAGGAGGGGCTGAAAAAAGTTGGGGCTCGTGCAGGAGCAGCGGGCCACCATCGTTTCCTTCGAGTTTGAGCACGAGGACGAGCAGCGGTACAACGAGTGCGATCCAGGCCAGCTCTTCCGCCCCCGTTTCTTACCACAGGGAATCTGGCTGCAGGTGCACGGCTTTAAGGAGTCCCCGATCTACCAGGAGGTCGCCGAATTGCTGCTACAGGGCGCCGACGGCGCTGACGAAGTAGACCAGGCCAAGGCGCGGGCTCGGAGCTTGCTGATGTTCAGGCCCAGCGAGCAGGAGTTCACGTGGCAGAGCTCGGGGCCGCACACCGTGTGCCGCTCGGGGTTCACTCTGACTCACGCGTCCTACCTCACCTCCACGTTGTCGCAGGGCCAGACGCTCCGCAAGGGCGTCACCATCGACTGCGCGAGGGACGAGGACGCTGGCCGCACGGGCATGTCGGACGACCAGTGGTGGCTGCACCTCTACGTCATGCTCTCCCGCGCCACGTGCATGCGGAACATGCTGATCCTGCGGCCGCCCTCGCGCGAGTTTCTGGAGCGCGGGCCGCCGGCGTCATTGCGGGAGGCGCTCAAGGAGTTCGATGAAAAAGCGAAGACCTCCAGGGATGAGGCCGAGCAGCTCGCCGCGGAGCTTGGCTTCGTGCTGCCGCACGCCTGAGCGCCGCGGCGCGCGCCTGGAGGCCCGCGGGGTTGTCCCAACGGCTAGCTCCCACGCCCCAGCGGCCTACGAGGTTGTCTCAACGGCCTAGCCCGAAGGTTTGTCCCGACGGCTTCGCGATCTAGCCGTCGGCAGACGCGCGCGCGCTGGCCGAGGCGGCGACGGCGCTGAGGAAAATGGATTTGCTTGCCCCGACGAGGGGGAAGGGGAGGTGCACATGGAGAAAAGGCAGGGGGATGAGGAGGGAAGGTGCATGGGGGAGGGCGACGACGAGGAGGAGGTGGCGCGAGAGGAGGAGGAGGAGGAGGAGGAGGAGGAGGAGGAGGAGGAGGAGTAAGAGGAGGAGGAGGAGGAGGAGGAGGAGGAGGAGGAGGAGGAGGAGAAGAGAAAGAGGAGGAGGAAGATAAATAGAAGGAGGAAGAGAGGGCAGTGCAGGGGGCGAGAGGAGAGTGTCCGCCTGAGCGCGGCCGCGACTTAGCTCGGTGCCTGCGGGGCTGTCCCAACGGCTTGCTCTCGCGCCCCAGCGGCTCGCGGGGTTGCCCCAACGGCTTCGCGATCTAGCCGTCGGCAAACGCGCGCTTGATTGCCGTGGCGGCGAGGGCGCCGAGGAACATCGATTTGCTTGCCCCGACCAGGGTGGCGGGGAGGTGCGCATGGAGAAGAGCCAGGCGGAGGATGAGGAGGAGGGAAGGGGTATGGGGGAGGGCGATGATGAGGAGGAGGTGGAGGACGAGGATAAGCAGGAGAATAAATAGGAGGAGGAGAAGACATAGCAAAAGGCGAGGGAGAGTGTCCGCCAGGGGGAGGAGGGAAGGGCTAAGGGGAAGCTAAACAGATTCTCATGTGGGGTCCTTCCGTCGGAGTAATTGGAGACTCATGTCACCTATTCTATTGTGGACAATACAGAACTCTGTCTCGCGCGCGCGTCTGAGTTCTGCATTGCCCACAATAGAAAAGTCGACGCGTCCGTCGGCCTCCTTATAGAGCCACGGGAATTTTGAATTCAGTGTTTGGAATTACATGTCAACTGTGCGAATGTGGATTATACAGAAATGTGTCTCGCGCGTCTGAGTTCTGTATTGTACACGCTAGAAAAGTCGACGCGACCGCCGGCCTGCTCAAAGAGCCATAGAATTGTTGAATTCAGTTTTTGGAATCACACGTCGGCCTTTATATTGTGGACAATACAGAACTCTGTCGCGCGCGCGACTGAATTCTGTAGCGTCCTCACTAGAAATGTGGGCGCGTCCGTCGGCCTCCTTAAAGAGCCACGACACATTTTGAATTCAGGCTTTGGAATCACATGTCGACTTTGCTATTCTGGACAATGCAGAACTCTGTCGCGCGCGCGCGCGTCTGAGTTCTGCATTGCCCACACTAGAACAGTCGACGCGTCCGTCGGCCTCCTCAAAGAGCCACCGGAATTTGGAATTCTTTTTTTTTGAAAGCACATGTCGACTTTTCTATTGTGGACAATGCAGAACTCTGTCGCGCGCGCGCGTCTGAGTCCTCTATTGTCCACACTAGAAAGAGGTGGACGCGTCCGTCGGCCTCTTCAAAGAGCCGCCGATATTTTGAATTCATTTTTTGAAATCGCATGTCGACTTTCCTAATGTGGACTATACAGAACTCTGCCGCGCGCGCGTCTGAGTTCTGTATGGTCCACACTAGAAAAGTCGACGCGTCCGTCGGCCTCCTTAAAGAGCCACAGAAATTTTGAATTCAATTTTTGGAATTACATGTCGACGATGCTAATGTGGACAATACAGAACTCTGTCGCGCGCGCGCGCGTCTGAGTTCTGTATTGTCCACAATAGAAGGGTCGACGCGTCCGTCGGCGTCCTTAAATGGCCACGGAAATTTTGAATTCCGTTTTTGGAATTACATGTCGACTGTTTCTGTTGTGGATAATACAGAACTCTGTCGCGCGCGCGCGCGTCTGCGTCCTGTATTGTCCACACTAGAAAGAGGTGGACGCGTCCGTCGGCCTCCTTAAAGACCCACAGAATTGTTTAATTTTGTTTTTGGAATTACATGTCGACTTTGCTGTTGTGGACAATACAGAACTCTGTCGCGCGAGCGCGCGTCTGAGTTATACACACAATAGAAAAGTCGACGCGCCCGTCGGCTTCTTTAAAGGGCCATAGAAATTTTGGATTCAGTTCTTGGAACCACATGTCGACTTTAATATTCTGGACAACACAGGACTCTGTCGCGCGCGCGCGTCTGAGTTCTGTATTGTCCACACTCGAAATGTGGACGCGTCCGTCGGCCTCCTTCAAGAGCCACAGAAATTTTGAATTCAGTTTTTGGAAACGCATGCCACCTATTCTATTGTGGACAAAACAGAACTCTGTCGCGCGCGCGCGCGTCTGAGTTCTGTATTGCCCACGCCAGAAAAGTCGGCGCGTCCGTCGGCCTCCTTAAAGAGCCACAGAAATGTTTATTTCAATTTGTGGGATTCCATGCCACTTTTGCGGATGTGGACAATACAGAAGTCTGCCGCACGCGCACGCATCTGAGTCATATAACGTCCACATTAAGAAAAGTCGACGCGTCCGTCTGCTTTTTTAAAAGAGCAACAAAATGTTGAATTCAGTGTTTGGAATTACATGTCGACTATGCTAGTGTGGCCGCAGCTTTTATGCTTCGTCGGCAAATTCAAAGTTACCCTATATTTTCAAGCCCCAGGCCGGTCCCAGAATAATGAGGTTGTATTTGGTGTTGTTTCGCAACATTTTGAAATGCTTGGGTAAGTTCAGGGTAACCCTGGCATTACGCCGAAAACCAGAGAAGAAGTAGCTAATCGATAGGGTTGAACAGCAGCGCCCCGTCATGGAAGAGGAGGAGGAGGAGGAGGAGGAGGAAGAAGAGTTCGAGATTCGAGGCAGTTGTTTGTCGTTTTCGGCCCCCTGGGGCCGCTTCCAGACCCCGGAGCCGTCACAAAATGACCCGGGATGGAAAATTGTGTCCCGGGGGTGCGGGAATCGTCCCGAGCGGCCGCCGGAGGCCCGAGCCATGGCCAGAAAACCGACCGGGGAGGAGAGGAGGGAGGGGACAGATGGACGGAGAGGCCAGAGGGATGGGGGATGAGGGGAGGGGAGGGCGGAAAGAGGGACAGAGTGGTGGACGGGCGTGGCCACACTGGCCGCCCTCAACCGCCAGAAGTTCGTGAGTTGTCGTCGTCGTCGTCGTCGTCGTCGTCGTCGTCGTCGTCGTCGTCGTCGTCGTCGTCTTCGTGAGCTGTCGTCGTCGTCGTGAGCTGCCCCCGTTGCGTCGTCGTCGTCGTCGTCGTGGAGCCCTCCCAGGCCGACTTGCACCGATTCCGTGACATTGTAGCTCCCTCTTGGGTCCTTCCTAGGCCGTCTTGCACCAACTCCGTGATATTTGGACGCCCTCTTGGAGCCGAGCCCTCCCAGGCCGTCTTGCACCCACTCCGTGACATTCGAACTCCCTCTTGGAGCCCTCCCAGGCCGTCTTGAAGAGGCCCGAGGGCCCCAAGAAGATGGCCCCAAGGAAGGTGTGCAATTGCACGCCGCACTTGGGGGCCTCTGGAACTCACTTGGGGCATCCTTGGGGCCGTCCTGGAGCCCTCTCATGCCGTCTTGGAGGGGGCCGAGGCCTCCAAGAGTGCCCCAAGAGGGCTCCAAGAGGGCCCCCGACAGGGCCCGAAGCGGGCCCCCAAGAAAGGCCCAAGATGGCCACGGGGGGGATACGTAGCACCCCGCAATTGCGGATAACAGTGAGGGCGCGGGCAGGCGGGCGCAGCGCCTGCGACCCACCCGCGACCCACCCGCCTCGCGATGACATAAAAGAAATGGCCCTTCCCAGGCCCCGTCGACCCTCCTGGACCCTTCCCAGGGCCGTCGGAGGGGCCCAAGAGAGCCCCATAACGGCTCCAAGAAACTCCCAAGAGCGTTTACGCGAAGCCTCTCTCGCGTGACCGATCTCGGGGCCCTCTTGGGGGCCTCTTGGGGCCCTCTTGGAGCCCCTTGGAGCCCTCTCGGGGCCCTCTTGGACCCTTCCCGGGGCCTTCGGAAGGGCCCAAGAGAACCCCAAGACGGCTCCAAGAGGGGCCCAATATAGCCCCAAGCAGGTTCCGAGAGAGCCCCCAGAGGGCTCTTATCGCGCATGTCGTGCGCATGTCGTGGACATGGGGCCCAGAACGACGACGACATGCACACGACATGCGCTCTTGGGCCCTTCTTGGGACCCTCCCAGGGCCCTCTTAAAGCGCTCTTGGGGCCTTTTTGGCCCCTTCCCAGGGCCCTCGGAAGGGCCCAGGAGGGCCCCAAGACGGCCCCAAGAGGTCCCCAAGAGCGGTCACGCGACGCCTTTGTCGCGTGACCGATCTCGAGGCCCTCATGGGAGCCTCTTGGGGCCCTCTTCGAGCTTCTTGGAGCCCGCTCGGGGCCTTTTGGGACCCTTCCCAGGGCCGTCAGAGGGGCCCAAGAGGGCCCCCGGACGGTTCCAAGAGGCCCCCAAGAGGGCCCCAAACCAATTCTATGCCATAGAGTTGGTCTGGGGCCCTCTTGGGATTCTCTTGGGGCCATCTTGGAAACGTCTTGGGGCCCTCTTGGGCTCTTCCCAGGGCCTTGGCCATGTCCAACTCGGAGTTGGACATGGGCCCTCTTAGAACCGTCTTGGGGTCCTCTTGGAAACGTATTGGAATGTGGTGTAAGGTGTGTAGCGCGTGCACCCCATGTGGTGCAATATATGTGCTGTAACCTTAGTGGTGCGTGCAACCTCTGTGGTGCAATCTATATGGTTCAAGCTATGTGGTGCGTGCATTCTCTGTGATGCAATCTATTTGGTGTAAGCTATGTGGTGCGTGCACTCTATGCGGTCCAATATATGTGGTGTAAGCTACGTGGCGCGTGCAATATGTGTGGTGCAATATATGTGGTATAGGCTACGTGGTGCGTGCAACCTCTGTGGTGCAATATATGTGGTGTAGGCTTTGTGGTGCGGGCAATCTCTGTGGTGCAATATCTGTGCTGCAAGCTATGTGGTGCGTGCACTTCATGTGGTGCAATCTATGAGGTGCAAGCTATGTGGTGCGTGCACTCTCTGTTGTGCAATATATGTGGTAAGCGCTATGTGCTGCGTGTAATCGTTGTGGTGCAACATATGTGGTGTAAGCCATGTGGTGCATGCAATATCTGTGGTGTAAGCTATGTGCTCCGTGCACTCTATGTGGTGCAATAGATGTGGTGTACGTTATGTAACGCGTACAATATTTGTGGTGCAAACTATGTGGTGTAAGCTACGTGGTTCGTGCACCCTATGTTGTGCAATCTATGTGGTGTAGGCTTTGTGGTGCGTGCAATCTCTGTCGTGCAATCTGCGTGGTGTAAGCTACATCGTGCGTGCGCTCTATGCGGTGCAATCGATGTGGTGTAAGCTATGTGATGCAATCTATGTGGTGCACGATATGTGGTGGAAGCTATGTGGTGTAATCTCCGCGGTTCAATATATGTGGTGTAAGCTATGTGATGAAGACTATGTGGTGCAGTCTATGTGGTGCAGTCTACGTGGTGCAATATATATATATATGTATATATATGTATGTGTGGCACAATCTATGTGGTACAACCTATGTGGTGCAATCCATGTGGCGCAATATCTGTGGTGCACTCTACGCGGTGTACGCTATGTGGTGCATTCTATGTGGTGCAATCTATGTGGTGCAACCTATGTGGTGCAATCTATGTGGGCAAGCTATGTGGGCAAGTCTATGTCGTGCAATCTCTGTGGGCGGCGACGATGTGGCGACGGAGCGGCGACGGCCGGCCTGCAGCCGCCACACCGACGCACAGGCCCAGGCAACGGGCGGCGACGGGGCGGCGACGGCCGGCACGGAACCGCAAGGCCGGCACACCGGCCCAGACGACGGGCGGCGACGAGGCGGCGACGGGGCGGCGACGGTCGGCAGGGAGCCGCCAGACCGGCCCACAGGCCCAGTTCCTTAGAACAGAAGTAAGAACCCCTAAGTGCAAGCACTGCGTGAGGAAATAGGGTGGATGGCCGGGAAGTGGAGGGTGCGAAACATGGCAAGAAAGAGACGGAGAGCGGGCTGGGTTGATGTCCGCCAGGTCATGCCAAAGCGCACTTGTTCGATTCAGCGGCCCAAGCAAGCCAACCACGTCGATTGAAAAAAAATGGCGTCGCTAGAGCAGGGGGGCGGCCCCCCCGCCGTAGCGACACTCAGGTCCGGTGCTGAGTGTCGCTCGGCCCTCCCGCGCTGCAGTGTGGACTCCCCTCTCATCTTCCCTCGCCATTGGGTGTCGCGCCAACACTGCAACAGGGAAGGGCCGAGCGACACTCAGTACCGGACCGGAGTGTCGCTACGGTGGGGGGGCAGCCCCCCCGCTCCAGCGACACGTCATCGCTCTTGCTGGCCATCCTGGAGCGCTGAATCAACAGCTGCGCAATGGCCCACACTCGCCCTACTGGCGCGAATGCGCCGTGTCAGCGCTGAACACGAAGTATGCGAACGAGTTCTTGTCATATACATGCGGCACGAGAGGGGCGAACAAGCAGTGCCCTCGTTGCCCCATCAGGGCGATCACCTGATGGGGCAACGAGAGGGGGGGACTGGCACAAGGGGTGAAGCAATGACCTTAAATCGGCGATACATCGCCGAGAGATCTGCGAAAGGCCCCCGATAGCGAAACCACACGTTCCTTGGCAGGGTGGGGCACTCAGGCCCCGATCGGCGACGAATGAGCGATTCAGGGTCGAGGCGTCCCCCCTGGGCCTATCCCCCCCCCCTCGTTGCCCCTGGTCACCAGTGCCCCTGATCCCTGCCCCTGGCCGTTCTTGGTTCACGAACACGTTTCGATGCAGTGACCAGGATCGCGAGCACCGGGTGGCTCCACCAGAACAATTTTCGAATCGCACAATAGGTACTGACATCCTTGGGCTTACAGACGATAGAAGGAGAAGCAACACCAATGGCTAAGCCGGCGCCGCGTTAGAAAACTACGCCGTTGCTGAACTCGCAAGCGAATGCAGCGACTGATTCCAGCGAGTGCGCTTACGGCGTGGCTAGCGACACACCGGCCCGGGCCGGTGTGTCGCTAGCCACGTCGCAAGCGCACTCGCTGGAGGCAGCGCGGCGCTGATTCCAGCGAGTGCGCTTGCGGCGTGGCTAGCGACACCGGCCCGGGCCGGTGTGTCGCTAGCCACGCCGTAAGCGCACTCGCTGGAGGCAGCGCGGCGCTGATTCTAGCGAGTGCGCTTGCGGCGTGGCTAGCGACACGCCGGCCCGGGCCGGTGTGTCGCTAGCCACGCCGTAAGCGCACTCGCTGGAGGCAGCGCGGCGCTGACTCCAGCGAGTGCGCTTGCGTCGTGGCTAGCGACACACTTGCCAACATTGCGAGCCTTCGCTGCCGCGCGGCAGCCTACGGGCCACCGAAGGGGCCCTGCGGTGCCTTCAAGGGCGCGCAGGCGCGCGGAAGTGCAATCCGAGCGCCTCGGCGGTCCGTCGCTGCCATGAATTCTGTATTGTCCACACTAGAAAGGTCGACGCGTCCGCCAGCCTCCTTAAAGAGCCACAGAATTTTTGAATTCAATTTTTTGGAATTGCATGTCGACTTTTCTATTGTGGACAATACAGAACTCTGTCGCGTTCGCGCGCGCGCGCGCGTCTGAGTTTTGTATTGTCCACACTAGAAATGTGGACGCGTCCGTCGGCCTCCTTGAAGAGCCACAGAAATTTTGAAATCAGTTTTTGGAAATGCATGTCACCTACTCTATTGTGGACAGTACACAACTGTGTCGCGCGTGCGCGCGCGCGTCTGAGTTCTGCATTGTCCACAAAAGAAAGGTCGACGCGTCCGTCGGCCTCATTTAAGAGCCACAGATATGTTGAATTCAGCATTTGGAATTACATGTCGCCTATGCGGACAATACAGAACTCTGTCGCGCGCGCGTCTGAGTTATGTAATGTCCACACTAGAAAAAAGCGACGTGTCCGTCTGCCTCCTTAATGAGCAACAGAAAAATTGAATTCAGTTTTTTTGAGTTACATGTCGACTATGCTACTGTGGGCAATACAGAACTCTGTCGCGCGCGCGCCCGATTTCTGTATTGTCCACACTACAAAAATCGACGCGTCCGTCGGCCTCCTTAAAGAGCCACAGAAAGTTTGAATTCAGTTTTTTGGAATCACATGTCGACTTCTATATTGTGGACAATGCAGAACTTTGTCGCGCGCGCGCACGTCTGAGTTCTGTATTGTCCACGCTAGAAATGTGGAGGAGTCCGTCTGCCTTCTTAAAAGCAACAGAGATTTTCAATTCAGTTCTTGGAGGCACATGTCACCTATTCTATTGTGGACAATACAGAACTCTGTCGCGTTCGCGCGCGCGTCTGAGTTCTGTATTGGCGACAATAGAAAAGCCGACGCGTCCGTCGGCCCCCTTAAGGAGCCACAGAAAATTTGAGTTCAGCATTTGGAACTACATGTCCACTTTTCTATTGTGGACAATACAGAACTCTGTCGCTCGCGCGCGTCTGAGTTCTTTATTGTCCACGCTAGGAAAGTCGGCGCGTCCGTCGGCCTCCTTAAAGAGCCACAGAAATTTTGCATTCACTTTTTGGAACTACATGTCGACTTTTCTATTGTGGACAATACAGAACTCTGTCGCGCGCGCGCGCGTCTGAGTCCTGCATTGCCCGCGCTAGAAATGTGGGCGCGTCCGTCGGCCTCCTTAAAAAGCCACAGACATCTTGAATGCAGTTTTTGATAATTACATGCCGACTTCTCCATTGCGGACGATTCAGAACTATTTGGCGCGCGCGTCTGAGTTCTGCATTGTCCACGCTAGAAATATGGACGTGTCCGTCGGCCCCCTTAAAAGAGCCACAGAAATTTTGAAATCAGTTTTTGGAAAACATGTCACCTTTTCTATTATGGGCAATACAGAGCCCTGTCGCGCGCGCGCGTCTGAGTTCTGCATTGTCCACAATAGAAAAGTCGACTCGTCCGTCGGCCCTTTTAAAGAGCAACAGAACTTTGGATTCCAGTTTTTAAAACTACATGTCTACTTCTATAATGTGGACAATACAGAACTCTCTCGCGCTCGCGCGCGCGCGTCTGAGTTCTGTGTTGTCCACAATAGAAAAGCCGACGCGTCCGCCGGCCTCCTTAAAGAGCCACAGAAATTTTGAATTCACTTTTTGGAACTACATGTCGACTTGTCTATTGTGGACAATACAGAACTCTGTCGCGCGCGCGCGCGCGCGTCTGAGTCCTGTATTGTCCACAATAGAAGAGTAAACGCGTCCGTCGGCCCCCTTAAGGAGCCACAGAACTTTTGAATCCCATTTTTGGAATCACATGTCGAGTTTTATATTCTGGACAAACACAGGACTCTGTCGCGCGCGCCTCTGGGTCCTGTATTGTCCACACTAGAAATGTGTACGCGCCCGTCGGCCTCCTTAAAGAGCCACAGAAATTTTGAATTCAGTTTTTGGAACTACACATCGATTTTTCTATTGTTGACAATACAGAACTCTGTCGCGCGCGCGTCTGAGTTCTGTATTGCCCACAATAGAAAAGTCGACGCGTCCGTCGCCCTTTTAAAAGCCATAGAAATTTTGATTTCAATTTTTGGAATTACATGTCGACTTCTCTATTGTGGACGATTCAGAACTCTGTCGCGCGCGCGCCCGATTTCTGTATTGTCCACACTACAAAAATCGACGCGTCCGTCGGCCTCTTTGAAGAGCCACAGAAGTTTTGAGTTCATTTGTTGGAAGTACACGTCGACTATGCCAAGGTGGCGATGCAGAAGTCAGCGCGTGCGCGTCTGAGTGATGTTATGTCCACACCAGAAAAGTCGACGCGTCCGTCTGCCTCCTTAAAAAGCAACGCAAATTTTGAATTCAGCTTTTGGAATTACATGTCGACTATGCTAATGTGGACAATACAGAACTCTGTCGCGCGCGCGCGCGTCTGAGTTCTGTATTGTCCACAATAGAAAGGTCGACGCGTCCGTCGGCCTCCTTAGAGAGCCACAGAAATTTTGAATTTAGTTTTTGGGAATACATGTCACCGATTTATTTTTGGCAATACAGAACTCTGTCGCGCGCACGCGCGCGTCTGAGTTTTGTCCACAATAGAATGCGCCGGCGCGGTCGCATGCAAATCTGCGCCCGTGCGACGGCGACCGGGCGCGGCGCAGATAGATGCATGGATGGACGCCACCGGCGAAGCAAAGCCGAGGGTGCGACGGCGCCTGGGGTGGGGCAGATAGATCAACAGAGATTGCGCAGACGCATCGGTCCGACGGCGCCCGGGGGGGTATACGTAGATAGATGGATGTGCCGCGCCGGCCAAGCAAAACCGACGGTGCGGCGGCGAACGTTCTTTGAAAATAGACCAGAACGGAGATCAAGACATGGGAGGACCCCCATCATTGGATACTAAGGTGGCCCCGTAGCGGGGCCGATTGGATTTCCGAGGTGACAGGGTTTCTTGTAGATGTTCTCTGTCATGGCCACCACAGACTGCCCGCGCGCGCGCCGCGTAAGGCTTTCCTTATTGTCGCCAATGGAGATGTCGCTATGTTGGCCTGGAAACTAAAGTGGCCCTTAGCGCTTACCGATGGGATTTCCGAGGCAACGTTGCTTATTGTATATGTTCTCTGCCATGGCCACCACTGATTCCCCACGCGCGCGCGCGCCGCGTGGGGATTTTTTTATTGTCGACAATGGAAAAGTCGCAATGTTGCCCTGGAAAGTATAGTGGCCCCTTCGCGGTGACCGATTGGATTTGGGAGGTGACATGGTTTCTTGTGCACGTTCTCTGTCATGGCCTCCACAGGCTCCCAGCGCGCGCGCGCCGCGTCAGGACTATCCTTATGTCGACAATGGACAAGTCGCCATGTTGGCCTGGACACTAAAGTGGCCCCTTAGCAGTGACCGGTTGCATTTCCGAGGTAACCTGGCTTCTTGTGCATGTACTCTTTCATGGCCACTAACTTACAGACTCCCCTCGTGCGCGCGCACCGCGTGGGGATTTCCTCATTGTCGACAATGGAAAAGTCGCTATTTGGGCCTGGAAACTAAACTGGGCCCTAAGCGGTGACCGCCGTGATTTCCGAGGTCACATGGCTTGTTGCGCACGACCTCTGTCATGGCCGCTACAGACTCCCCGCGAGCGCGCGCGCCGCGTGAGGCTTTCCTTATTGTCGACAATGGAAAAGCCGCCATGTTGGCCTGGAAACTAAAGTGGCCCCTTAGCGGTGAATGATTGCGTTTCGGAGGTAACCTGGCTTCTTCAGTACGTTCTCTGTCATGGCCACTACAGACGCCCCGCGCGCGTTCGCGCGCACCGCGTGAGGATTCCAGCGTTGTCGACAATGGACAAGTCGCCATGTTGGCCATACGACTCCCAAGTACAAGTAGCAGTAGTCGTAGTAGTAGTAGTAGTAGTAGTCGTAGTAGTAGTCGTAGTAGTAGTCGTGGCAGTAGTAGTCGTAGTAGTAGTCGTAGTAGTAGTCGTAGTAGTAGTAGTAGGAGTAGTAGTAGTAGTATGTAGTAGTAGTAGTAGTAGTAGTAGTAGTAGTAGTAGTAGTAGCAGTAGTCGTAGTAGTCGTAGTCGTAGTCGTAGTCGTAGTAGTAGTAGATGCCGTAGTAGTAGAAGTAGTAGTAGCAGTAGCAGTAGAAGTAGTAGTGATAGTAGTCGTAGTAGTCGTAGAAGTAGCAATCGTAGTAGTAGTAGTAGTAGTAGTAGTAGTCGTAGTAGTAGTCGTAGTAGTAGTAGTAGTAGTAGTAGTAGTAGTAGTAGTGGTAGTAGAGATAGTAGTAGTAAAAGTAGTAGTAGTAGTAGTTGTAGTAGTAGTAGTAGTAGTAGTAGTAACACAACTCCCTAGTACAACTCCCTGGTAGTACCACTTCATATCCATTGTACAGCTCCCTAGCGCATCTCCCTGGTACAACTCCTTAGTACAAGTGGTAGTAGTAGTAGTAGTAGTTGTACAATTCCTTTTCTTTGACGCCCTAGTGCAAAACCCAAGTGCAAGTAGGAGATTCTGGGAAGTGTTCGGGGAGACTCTCTTCGTCGTTTTTTTTTCGAATGCGTTTGCCGCCCGGGATGCCGTCGTCGTTTTTTTTGTTTCCAGTTACCATTTCTCTCGCGGGCCCCCGTCGCGAGTTTTGGCCTCCACCCCCCTAGCGTTGATGCCCCCGTGCGTCGTCGACGTTGTTTTCTTGGCGTTGTCCCTGGTGATGTAGTGACCCCTATGATGTTTCCACGCCAGCATGGCGACTGTTCTATTGTGATCAATGCAGAAGAGAGTGCGCGCCACGGGCGCGCGCGCGCGACGTTTGCTGTGCCAATTCACTGACAGGTGGTGAACCCATGTTCACTATAAAATAAAACCGGGCCACCGCTGAGGGCCCACTTGAGTTTCCAAGCCAACATGGCGACCGTACATTGCGGCCAATGCAGAACCGAGCACGCGCCACGCGCGCGCGCGCGCGCGTCGTTGGCTGTGCCAATTCACTGGTAGGTAGCGAACCCATGCTAACATCAAGATATAATCGGTCACCGCTCAGGGCTCACTTGAGCTCCCCGGCCAACGTGGCGATTCTTATGGTGCGGCCGATGCAGAAGTGAGCACGAGCCCCCTGTGCCAATTCTTCACAGATAAACCCACCCTAACTTCAACATCCGATCGGTCACCGCTAAGGGCTCACTTGAGCTTTCAGTCCAACATTGCGACTGTTCTAGTGCGGCCAGTACAGACTTGAGCGCTCGCCACGCGCGCGCGTCGTTGGCTGCCGCTAAAGTCTCACTTGAGTCTCCAGACCAACGTGGCGCCTGTATTGCTGTCGATGCAGAACTAAGCTCGCGCCACGCGCGCGCGCCATTTGATGTGCCAATCCAGTGATAAGTGGCGGGCGCATGTTCATTTCGAAATTCAACCGGTCAGCGCTACGGGCTCACTTGATTTTCCATGCCAAAATGGCGACTGCTCTTTTGCGGTAAATGCAGAACTGAGCACGCGCAACGCGCGCGCGCGCACTCCGCTGGCGGCGCAAATTCACTGGTAGGTGACAAACGCAGGTTCACTTCAAAATCCAATCGGCCACCGCTAAAGGCTCACGTGAGTTTCCTGGACAACATGGCGACTATTCTGTTGCGGTCAATACAGAACTGACACCTTGTCAAGCGCGCGTACGCGCGCCGTTGGTTGTGCCAAGGCACTGATAGTTTGTGAGCCCAGGTTCGCTTCAAAATCCAATCGGTCACCGCTGAGGGCCCACCTGAGGTTCCAGGCCAAAATGGCCACTGTTCTATTGCGGCCAATACAAGAACCGAGCACGCGCCACGCGCGCGCGCGTACGCGCGTCGTTGGCTGTGCCAATTCACTGGTGGGTGGTGAACCCATGTTCACTTCAAAATCAAATGGGTCCCCGCTAAGGGCTCACTTGAGTCTCCAGGCCAACATTGCCACGGTTTTTTTGACGAACCACAGAACTGAGCACGCACGTGCGCGCGCGCGTCGTTGGCTGTGCCCATTCACTGACACGCGGTGGAGCCATGTTAACTGCAAAATCCAATCGGCTACCGCTAAGGGCTCACTTCAGTCTCCTGGCCACATGGTGACTGTTTTATTGCGCTCAATGCAGAACTGAGCACGCGACGCGCGCGTCGTTGGCTGTACTAAGTCGCTGATAAGCGGTGAACCAGTGTCAACCTCGAAATCCAATCGGTCACCGCTAAGGGCTCACTTGCGTTTCCAAGCCAACATGGCGACTGTTCTACTGCGGTCAAGCCAGGACTGATCACGCGCACCGCGCGCGTGCGCGCGCGCGTACTCGCGTCGCTGGCTGTGCCAATTCACTGATCGGTGGCGAATCCATGTGCACTTCACAACCCAAACGGTCACCGCCAAGGGCTGGCTTGATTTTCCAGGCCATCATGGCAAGTGTTCTACTGCGGCCAATACAAAACTAAGCACGCGCCACGCGCGCACGCGTCGTTGGCTGTGCCAATGCACTGATCGGTGGTGAGCCCATCATCACTTCAAACTCCAATCGGTCACCGCTGAGGGCTCATTTGAATTTCCAGGCCAACGTGGCGAGTGGTCCATTGCGATCAATACAGCTGAGCACGCGCGCGCGCACGCGCGTCGTTGGTTATGCCAATTCGCTCATAGGTGGTGAACCACTGTTAAGTTCAACATCCAATCGGTCACCGCTCAGGACTCACTTGAGTCTCCAGGCCAGCATGGCGACTGTTCAAGTGCGGTCAACGCAGTAGTGAGCACGCGCCACGCGCGCGCGCGCGTATGCGCGTCGTTGGGTGCGCCATCCGCTGATTGGAAGCGGCTCCAAGAGAGCGCCCAGGAATGAATCCTCCAGGATGGAAGGTTCGAGGAATCCTCCACATGCCAACAGAATCCGTCGGGGCCCCCGGGATTCCTGGGGGGGCCCGGGCAACGCAAAGGGGCGCGCTTCAAATTTGGGGGCACGGCCGCAATTTGAAATTATTTGTCTTCGGGCGCCTGCGGCGGAGGCTGGAGGGGTGGAGGGTCGGAGTTTACTTTAAACGAGATTCCCAATTATATTTGCGAAACACATTCGGACGAACCGGGTCAACTTACGGGAGCGCCCAGTCATGTCCAACCCTCGCCCTCCTCGTCCTCCTCGTCCTCCTCGCCCTCGTCGTCGCCCTCCCCCTCCTCCTCCCAGGATGACCGAAATCGAATTAAAATCGGCCCCCGGGCCCTTCCCAGGGCCCCTCCGAAGCAGTTTTTCACCATGGATCGATTTTCGACGATCCCGGAGCCCGAAAGCGGCTTCCAGAGGCGTAAAACGACAAAAAGCTCTTCGAACTTCGATCCTCGAGATTCGAACCTCCCCTCCCGTTCCCGGCGCCGAAGACGCCCAAATCCTACGAAGACGCCTGCGCGGAAGCGGCGCGTGGGCTGAGCTCGGGGGGGCCGCGCTCACGCCCACCGCCTGAAACCCGTGGAGTTGGGCTGCCGCCGCTGTGGTGGACGAGATGGCCGCGTCTCCGATGACGCCAGCTATTTTCGTCGACCCCTGAGGTTCGAAGCTCGAGGCGGGCTTCCAGCGTCGCAGCCTGCGGGGGCCACTTTCGGGACCCAGGGCCGTCAGAAATCGATCGGGACCGACAAACTGCGTCCCGGGGGTGCCGGAGTCATCCCGAACGGCCACCGACGTCCAGGTTCGAGCCTCAAGCCTCGAGGATCGAGATCCTCTGGCCCCTGGAGGCTCTCCTCGTCGCGGCCGGACGCGGCGCGGAAAACTTGTGCGCTCGGACCCCGGGAGGGTTCCGGGGGCCGATTTCAATCGGGTTCTGGCCGACGGGGGCGGGCGACGACGACGACGACGACGACCTTGACGACGACGACGACGACGACGACGACGACGGGGCAGCAGTCAGCGCAACTTCCCGGCAACAAGCGCGTAGGGGCACTCGCGCTTGGCATTTTTGGCGGGGGAAGATGGGGGCGGACAGCGCGATGGGCCCCCCAGCTCGCTCAGCCCACCACGCGACGAAAGCATATGGTGCACGCGCAGGGGCAAACATTTCGTGAGCAGCCGTCGGGGCAAGCATTCGGTCAACGGCCCTTGCGTTATGCACGTCAACCCTACGCGGGGGAAGGAGGAGAGGAAGGGGGGGGGGAGGAGAAGGAGGGGGAAGTGGAAGACGAGGGACTTGATGTGCAAATGGCACCCTCGAGCGACAACTGTCGGCATCGCACGGAATTGTGACAAAAATTGGATTGAAACTCATCTTGCCGAGACAGGGTATGCAGGGCAGAGGAAGGGAGGGAGGGGCGGAACACGTGGCACTCAGAGCGGGGTTCAAAGGCGCGGCTTCGAAAATCTGCAATGGCCCTGGAGTCGGACTCGCGCTGGGCAAACATGTCTTCAGAAGCACTGCGCAAACAGGTCGTCATAAACAGTGGACACGAATATGTGGTGCAAGCTATCGCGCCTCCGTTGAACCCCTCGTGAAAAGGGGGCGCCAGGCAGAAATTCCCCGCGAGCTTCTCGGAAGCATGCGATATCGAATGGGCCGGCACACCCTAACAGCAGCAACCAGCAATCAACTTGAGGGTAGCATCCGCGCGGCGGCGGGCGGTGAAAACCGGGCGCAGCACGACTGTGAAGCAGAAGAGCGAAGCGCCCCGCGATCGCGAAGCAGAAGAAGGAAGCGCCCCACGACTACGAAGTAGAATAACGAATCAAGCAGAGAACGAAGCAGGGAGGAAAAGCCCGCCCTAGGGGGGTAGGGGAGGGGAAGCAAACCTCGAACCTCTATTCAGCACGCGGAATGACGAAGCGCACTGGAAGCGCACTCGTTTGAATCAGCGCCAAGCCGAAGGCCCGGCCCCTGCCCCAGCGACGGCTTCTCATCCTGAGCAGTTTCCCGATGATGGTCTCGGAGCCAGAGAACCCAGACCCCCTCGAGAAATGAAGAAATCATGACGGGAGAATGTTCTGAATGTTCGGCCTCCAGAGGCCCTCACCGGGCCTCGGGAGCGTCAAAAAACGACTCAGGATGCAAAACCGGTCATGGGGAAAGGGTCGGGACCTTTGGGGGTCGACGTAATGAACAAATCATGACGTCGGGGGTCTGGGAACGGGCCCTGGAGGCAGAAGATTGGGAAACCACTCCCTCTTCCGATTTTCTCTACACGCTGGGCGTACGGCCCCCGATCCTCAAGGTCCGATCCTTGGGCCTCTCTTGGCTCCAGGGCGGTGGACGCCTGGTTCCAGGTCAGTCTGCTCCGCGCCCTCCTGCTGGTGATCTTCGTCCGCTTTTCCCGTCAGCCGTATGATGTTCCAAACTACTTCAGCCTTGATAACCAGAAAGAATTGCGAGCACCGAGAAAGTACCGACACTTGAGGGTTTTCACTTGTCGGGCCCTGGGAGGCGATACTCGTTCGACACTGTTTCGATACTTATCTGGGTGATCGAATTCATTTTTGGGAGCAACACAGCGTCAGTCGTCCCTCGTCGTCCTCTTGGGCGGCGACACCGAAATCGGCGTGTCCTGCACTTGGACCGTACCTGGCCCTTCCTCTTGCGTCTCCTCGCCCTTACTTCTCCTCCTCCCCCTCCTCGTTCTTCTCGTCTCCCTTGTGAAGGAGCGAGTCTGGTTGGGGTCACTCTTGCACGTAGCCCAGGAATGCGCCGTCAATGATATTTTAGCCATGTTATGTTGTTTCTGGTCGGGTTTTTAGACCCGCCACGTCCGAGCTCCTTTCATGACACCAGAGGTCCCGCGCATTCCTAGCTTTGGAGAAGTGCCGCGTTTGTTACTCACGTCTGGGATCTCCACCTTGAAGTGCTCTTTGATTTGAATATCTTCGTGGGGCTTTGAGAAGGGGCTCGAGCTCTTGATCCACGCCTTTGGGCATGTTTCGACTGCGCAGGAGCTTGCAATCCGACGGGAAAACCACATGCTCCTTGTCGTCTTGTGAGGGGGCAGCCGACGTTGCCCCCTCACAGGACTGGCTTTCCATCCCGGGCCACCGTTTGACGGCCCCAGGGCCTGGCAAGGGCCCCCCGAGGCTGAAAATCGCACGAGGTGTTGAGTCTCTTTAGAGGCTCTGTTGCCGCTCGGGGCGATTCGGGCAGAAGTCGGGCGACGGCTGGCAAACCCGTGGCTGCTGAAACGGAGGTCCGGGTCATTGCTTTTCTTTCCGGGAAGCAGCCCATTTTTTGTGTGCGCTGAGCTTGATTCTGGAAATCTGTTTTGTTCTTCCGGGATAACCGTTTTAGCAGCCACGGGTTTGCCAATTTTCGCCCAGCTTCCACTTCGGGCAGCACGGCAACGCTCTCGGCGCGGCGCATTTGCAGGAGAGCGTCTCGAGGCTGGAGCAAACAGGCACAAGAGCCAACGAAACCATCCTAAAATTATCAGCTGACGTCTGGCACCAGATGAGGAGGAGGAGAAGGAGGGGAAGGAGGAGGAGGAGGAGGCGGAGGAGGAGGAGGAGGAGGAGCATGATGATGATGATGAGGAGGAGGAGGAGGAGGATGGAGGAGGATGAGGAGGAGGAGGAGGAGCAGGAGGGAGAGCAGGAGGAGGAGAAGGACGAGGAGGACGAGGAGGACGAGGAGGACGAGGAGGAGGAGGAGGAGGAGGAGGGGGAGGAGGGAGGAGGAGGAGGAGGGAGGAGGAGGAGGAGAAGGAGGAGGAGGAGGAGGAGAAGGAGGAGGAGGAGGAGGACATCCTCGCCAATATGGTGAACATCACGTGCAGGCGTTGTACGACTTGTTACGTTTGCAAGCAACCGCTGTCACTGACGCGTCCCCTACGGCATCTGGATCCGTCATCTACCAATTGTGTTGCAATGGAGTGAGATACATTGGTCAAGCGAGGTTGTCCAGATCCCGTGGTGTATCAGGAGCTTGCGTGCGATTTGGGCAGCACGAGAAGATTTTCCGACGCTTACTATTTGGTACTTTGATTCGTGAGGTCTGTTCCGAGATTTGCCGTTACAAGGTTCTGGCAGCTGGTGGTCCATGGCTGCATATCGTGTTCGCCGCCATCGTCCCCACGAACGAGGCTGTGCACCACGAGACTGCCCGGATTCACACGTGCAAGCCTGAGGCGAACAATGTGCGTTGTTTCGATTTTTCCAACGAGCCCGTCCAACGATTGCAGCAACGTCGCCGACGCAGGTTTTATCGTTCAGTACCTCGTCAACGTGCTTCCTTCGCTGCGCGGCGCAGTCAGCGTAAGAAGCAATGCCACGGTCTCCTTCCCGTTGCAGTGCCCAACGTGTGCATGAAGATGTTGTTGGTGAATTGTTGGGTACGACTACAGATTGGTTGGGCCAATGCGAAACAACAGTTTGCGGATGTCACGCGCCAGCTGCGTGAATCCTATGACCAGCTGTATTGGCAATGCCGGGATTTTATGGTTACTTGTGGAAGCCGCGGTGTGACGCATGGGCCAGTGTCCATATATGGAAAATATGTTTTTGGTTTTTGCTCCGATACGCTGTTCATGCGAACGGGAAGATCGATTGGTGCGTTTTTCTTGCAGCAGCTAAACAGCAGAAGGACTACATGTATGTTGCTTGGGAATTCTTGCGGTATGTACCTTTCCGGCATGACATGTTGCGCGTGCGTTGCGTGATTTCGTCTTTCTTCAAGGACGTTGGGCTGCCGCTTCCAGGAGCATGCCGGCTACCTGTTCATCACCTTTCCTTTGGCCCTACCGTCCGAGAGTATTGGGCGGTCACGTGCAAACATGTGGCGCTACATTTACCGATTCTGGCGGCGAGGATTCGCCGAAGCACGGGTTTCGCAAAGACGATGGCACCGACATGGCGGACTGCCGTCATGATCGCGCAATCGAAGCTTCGACAATTTCGTTTTTCTTCGCTGGCGGATTTGACCACTCACGAGCTGCACTCGGCCTTGGATGGGATGGATATGTTTCGTTTGGATGTATCTGCAAAGCTGCGCATTTGTTACTTCCAGCACGAATTGGTCACGCTTCAACGCCAAGAGTGGCGATCTTGGTTGTCCCGGGTTGGTTTTCGTGGGATGGCAGGCATCCCATCGCAAAGTTCGCGTGGGGCCAAGCTTGGAGTTGAGCACTCGCCTGACGCAGTGGAAAGATACACAAAAGTTGTTTTGCCTTTTCTTGTTCTTCGAAACTTCTTCAAGACGGCCTCGAATGCGATGGAATATGTTGTCACATGCGAGGACAAGGATCCTTCTATAGTATGGGTATGTCGCACCCGTGCCTTGGTCACTCGCATGGTTTGTTTGCTCAGCCCCGATCGTTGGCGCCTACTTGCGCAAGGGAGCGAGAGCACTGTTGCTCATGTGCTGGGAGTGTTCCGGGCAAGCCAATCGACGTCGACGCCAAGGAGCCCCTCCCGTCCGAGACCAGACTTTCTGTTCAACACCTCCCGTGCGTTTACTGCACGGTGAAGCTGAAGCGTTGGCACGGGCCCCGGGCAGACAAAGCACCGGCGTCAGAAGCAAGGGCGTTCCTGCCTTAGAAATGTGGTGTCTTTTGCGAGGTTGCCCGCGCGATACTGCTTCAGACGCGTTTCGCGGGCCGTGAACTTCTTGGCATCTAGCTTCATGCCGGGCTGGGAACTCACAAGCATGAAAATGTTGGCGCCGAAGATCCACGAGGGCTTCTGCAAGATGACGCTCTCCCAGGGCGCCCAGAGCCAATCGTCGAACCCGCCATCAACATGGAGGTGCGTGGTATGCAATTCTGCCATGGCCGCCCCTGCTTCATACCAGCGTGACAGAGGCCAGGCGTTCGGGTGCGTGGACCCGCGTGTTCAGCAAGAGGCGACTTCGTGCTTACTTCGACATGCAGGAGCTGCTGGAATGGACATGGTCACGGTCAGGCACGCGGCGTCGCCTTTTACGTCTTCATCCGCATCCAGAGCATCCAGAGCTCACTTGGGAGGAAAACGTGGACAGCACAATACTTCAGAGACTAGGTATTCCATGGATGTTACCGCAAAGTCTCTCGAAGCATGTGGTAATATGCGATATTACCGGTTGGGCGACGCATTCCTCAAGCAGCTCGTTTGGGCGCCGATCGGTGCACCTTTCAGTGGTTGTAATTTGTCTGTTGCGCTTTCCTATCGCGAGTGCATTTTCGACACGGTTGTACGGCCGCATATATGTACGACTTGCAACGTCCAGGGCAACCGGGGCGACTTCATTCTTGCGCTGCGATGTGTTGACGATATTTTGGTATCGTTGCTCCTTTGTAAAACATGTTTGAGAGACATTGTAGAGGTTATGTTTGCAAGCGCGGTGTGCTTCGAAGAATCTCAACGCGCCGTGCAGATCTCGGCGGATGCGCGGTCAATCCCGTTCTTGGACGCGTCCCTGTATTTTTCACGTTGTCATTTGCGAGTGGGTTTCTCAACGCGTTGCGCGCGGCGCGCCTGCAGTGGCGAACCCTGCCATCGACCAAAGTGCAGGCTGCAGCCGTATTGTTGGGAGCATTCGGAAGCCGCATTGCCCCGCGTGCTTTGCGCTATCCTCGGGAGGTTGGCACGGCTCTCGCAACTTGCAGTCTCGCGGGCTGAGTTGTTCTGCGTTGTCGCTGAGGATGTCCTGGAAAGCGTGTGGGAGGGATGCCCGATGTATTTCGTGGGCCGGGCGTGGCCCAAGCTGCCCGTAGACCACTTGGCACGCCGGTGCGCCCTGTCGTCGCCGTCAGTCCCCCGGCCCCTTTTCGACCAGGCTTGGCGGCGCCGGCGATCGCGACAACTCCGCATGCAGCGGTTGGCACAGGCTATGTTGCTACGGTTTGGGATCCACCCGCCCAGGCTTTTCTGGGAGAGTATTGAGATTCTTTCGCAGGTTGATCTGCGGCTGTCATGGAGTACGCTGGAATGGTTTATGGAATGCCCTTCAAGACCGCCCGTTCTGCACACCCAGCGCGATCGCGCGTCCGTTGCAGGGGGTGTTCAGACAGGGGTAGTGGCAGGTCTTGTCTTGCATTGCGCTGCGGATGAGGGGCTTGGCATTTCCGAGGGGCCTGGGGTCTTCCAGCGAGTGCGTCGCGCAGTCAACTATGCGTGAGAGCCACCATGTAGCGTATATCGTAGATGTTGTGTGTAGTTGTGTCCCATGTGTTGTCTGATTGTTTGTTGCCGCTTCAGCTTGCAAGGGTTTTTCTGCCGGATACATGCATTGGCGCCGCTGGCGCGGCCGGGAAGCTGCAGCAGAGGGCGCTTAAAGATCACCTGGTCCTGCCAGTGCCCGACCATTCTACAGGCGTTGATTCATATCGAGGCTCCTTCATTGAGTGAGGGGCATCCAGGCCGTGACTATTCTCGAGTGGTTGCGGCCGTAATCACCTTTTCTCTGAAGTGGGTATTGAGGCGAGATTGGAGGAGCCAGGGGCCGCGCTGGCTTTGCACCGCCGCCTCATTCTTCATGCAGCATTCCGCGTTCTACACGTTCGGCAACCACTATCTGTGCATATTGTGCTTTTGTATTTTTATTTCCTAATGACAGCGCAGACTGATAGGTTTCTAGTGGAGTCAAAAGAGAGCATCCTGATTCCCCAGGGAGGTCTGGGCAGGATCCGGGGGGTGCCGGTGGAAACCAGGGATCCGCGCCTGATATGGGGGAAGTCAGTCGGTCGCCGCGGGCGCCCGCCGGATGCGAGGGAACTCAGTCGGGGGCGCCGCGGGCCCACGCCTGACATGGGGGAACTCAGCTGACGGGCGCCGCGGGCGCTTGCCTGATATGGGGGAACTCAGTCGGGGGGGCCGCGGGCGCGCGCCTGATATGGGGGAAGTCAGTCGGGGGCGCCGCGCGCCCACGCCTGATATGGGGGAACTCAAGCGAGGCTGAGGCTGAGGATGCGGCTGCGGCTGAGGCTGAGGCAGGCGCAGGCTGACGCCGGGGTAGGCCGATGCATCCGAAAGCCCATGAGCAGCGAGGAGGAGAGATGCCTCCTGTCGAGCGCCACGGCGCGCCCAGAGGAAGGAAGAGGAGGAGGAGGTGGGGGGGGGGGAGGAGGAGGAGGAGGACGAGGAGGAGGAGGAGGAGGAGGAAGGAGGAGTTCGAGGAAGGATACGCAAGGTTTTTTTTTCAGCGGTTCCGGCCTCTGGAGGCCCAGTTGCGGGGATCCTGGACGTTTCGCGATTTGCCTTCATGGCGTTTGGCCTCTGGGGCCTCAGTTCCGGAGATCCAGGACCATTCAATATGTATACATCTGTATGTACTTGTATGTACTCGTTCACTACAACCATTACAACTACTACTTCCACTACGACTACTACTACTACTACTACTACTACTACTACTACTACTACTATTACTACTACTACTTCTACTACTACTACTAGTACTACTACGACTACTACTATTACTACTACTACTACTACTACTACTACTACTATCACTACTACTTTTGCTACTACTACTGTTACTATTACCGCTGTTCCTGCTATTGCTGCTGCTGCTGTTGCTGTTGCTGCTGCTATTGTAGCTATTGCTATTGCAACTACTGGGGTTGCCACTCCGACTGTGCCTGCAATTGCCGTTGTCATTGCGATTGCCATTGCGAATGCGACTGCGATTGCGAAGGCATCAGAATTCTATAACAGGACTCCTACATGCATCTCAAAAGGAATGCTCCCAGATATGCTTCTACACATCGTTGTTAGGTTGCTTTGCCGGAGTAATCTATTGCGCTCACCGTGGATGGGCGCCGTACTTGGCGCATTCGAGACAGTAGTGATGATGGGTTGCGTCGCATTTCGCTCAGGTCCAGCGTCGGCGACGCCAGCAAGAGGATCATCTCTCATATTATGGCTGCTGTTTCGGCGTTGTCTGTCCCTGACGAGGTCAAAACCTTCCGATGCGGCTTCCGGCAGTTGGACGCGCATGTCGAATGCGCATTGCAAGGGTACGTTGTGTGAGTCCACGACGTGGTTTGTCTCGTCGGCGGGCGGGATCGAGCAGCGGCAGGGGCGGCGTCGACACTTGCGTCGACCCTCGTTCGAGTCTGGCACGCCGAGCCCTGGGTGTTGACAAGGCAGCCCCAATTTGTCATGTGTGCCCTTGCTGACACGTTGGGCATTATGGGCATTCGTTCGGGCTGGCTTCGTGGGGGCCAGCGCAGTGGCGCTGTACTGAAGGCGGGCATGATCTTAGAGGGGCCTCATTTGACATCTCTGTTATGCCATCTTCGCCAATATGGTGAACACCACGCGCAGGCGCTGCGCGACTTGTTTCGTTTGCAAGCAACCGCTGTCACTGACGCGTCCCCTACGGCATCTGGATCCGTCATCTACCAATCGCGTTGCAATGGAAAGAGATACGTTGGTCAAGCGAGGTTGTCCAGATCCCGAGGTGCATCAGGAGCTCGCCCGCGATTTGGGCAACGCGAGAAGAACTTCCGACGCTTGCTATCTGGCTTTTTGACTCGTGAGGTATGTTCGGAGATTCGCCGTTACAAGGTTCTGGCAGCTGGTGGCCCATGGCTGCACGTCGCGTTCGCCGCCATCGACCCCGCGAGCGAGGCGGCGCACCGCGAGACTGCCCGGACTCACGCGTGCAAGCCTGAGGCGAACAATGCGCGTTGTTTCGATGCCCCCAGCGAGCCCGTCCAACGATTGCAGCAACGTCGCCGACGCGGTCTTCATCGTCCAGTACCTTGTCAACGTGCTTCTTTCGCTGCCCGGCGCATTCAGCGTGAGAAGCAACGCCGCGGTCTCCTTCCCGTTGCAGCGCCCGCCGTGTGCATGAAGATGGCGTTGGTGAATTGTTGTGTACGAGTGCAGTTTGGTTGGGCCAATGCGAAACGACAGTTTGCGGATGTCACGCGCCGGCCGCGTGAGTCCCATGACCAGCTGCATTGGCAATGCCAGGATTTTATGGTTACTTCTGGAAGCTGCGGCGTGACGCATGGGCCAGTGTCCACATATGGAAAAGGATGTCCTTGGTGATTGTTCCGGTACGCTGTTCATGCGAATGGGAATATCGATTGGTTCGTTTTCTTTGCAGCACCTCAGAAGCTGAAGGACTACTTGTATGTCGTTTGGAAATTGTTGCGGCGTGTACCTTTCCGGCATGATATGTTGCGCGCGCTGCGTGATTTCGTCTTTCCTGAAGGACGTTGGGTTGCCGCTTCCAGGAGCATGCCAGTTACCTGACCATCGCCCTTTTTTGGCCTTGCTGTCCGAGATTACCGGGCGGTCACGCGCAAACATGCGGCGATGCATTTACCGATGTTGGCGGCGAGAATTCGCCGAAGCACGAGTTTCACAAAGACGATCTCACCGACATGGCGGACTGCCCTCATGAACGTGCAATCGAGGCTTCGACAGTTTCGTTTTTCTTCGCTGGCGGATTTGACCACTCACGAGTTGCAGTCGGCCGTGGATGGGATGGATATGTTTCGTTTGGATGCATCTGCGAAGCTGCGCATTTTTAAAAACTCCCAGCACGAATTGGTCACGCTTCAACGCCGAGAGTGGCGATCTCGGTTGTCCCGGGTTGGACTCCGCGGGATGTCAGCCACCCCTCGAAAAGTTTGCATGGGGCCAAGATTGGAGTGGAGCGCTCGCCTGATGCAGCGGAAAGATACGCAAAAGTTGCTTTGCCTTTTCTCGTTCTTCAAAACTTCTCCAAGGCGGCCTCGAATGCGAAAGAATATGTTGTCACATGCGAGGACAAGGATCCTTCAATATTATGGGTATGTCGCGCCCGTGCCTGGGTCATTCGCACGGTTTGTTTGCTCAGCCCCGATCGTTGGCGCCTACTTGTGCAAGGGAGTGAGAGCACTGTTGCTCATGTGCTGGGGGTGTTCCGGGCAAACCAATCGACGTCGACGCCAAGAAGCCCCCCCCCCGTCCGCCACCCGATTTTCTTTTCAACATCTCCCGTACGTTTACTGCACGGCGAAGCTGAAGCGTTGGTCTCCATCTGTCATTGGCACGGGCCCTGGGCAGACAAAGCGCCGGCGTCAGAAGTAAGGGCGTTCCTGCCTTAGAAATGCGGTGTCTTTGCGCGGTTGCCCGCGCGATAGTTCTTCAGACGCGTTTCGCGGGCCGTGAACTTCCTGGCATCTAGCTTCATGCCGGGCTGGGAACTCACAAGCATGAAAATGCTGGCGCCGAAGATCCGCGAGGGCTTATGCAAGCTGACGCGCTCCCAGGGCGCCCAGAGCCAATCGTCGAACCCGCCATCAACATGGAGGTGCGTGGTGCGCAACTCTGCCATGGCCGGCGCTGCTTCATGCCAGCGTGACGCCGACCAGGCGTTTGGGTGCGTGGACCCGCGTGTTCAGCAAGAGGCGACTTCATGCTTACTCCGATAGGCAAGAGCTGCTGGAGTGGACATGGTCACGGTCAGGCATGCGCCGTCGTCGTTTACGTCTTCATCCGCATCCAGAGCATCCAGAGTTCACTTGGGAGGAAAACGTGGACAGAACAATCCTTCAGAGACTACGTATTCCATTGATGTTATCTCAAAGTCCCTCGAAGCATGCGGTAATATACGATATTACCGGTTGGGCGACGCATTCCTCAAGCAGCTCGTTGGGACGCCGATCGGTGCACCTTTCAGTCGTTGTAGTTGTCTGTTGCGCTTTCCTATCGCGAGTACATTTTCGACACGGTTGTATGGCCGCATATATGTACGACTTGCATTATCCAGGGCAGCCGGGACGACTTCATTCTCGCACTGCGATATGTTGACGATGTTTTGTTGGTATCGCTGCTCCTTTTGTAAAACATGTTTGAGAGACATGGTACAGGTTATGTTTGCCACGTGGTGTGCTTCGAAGAATCTGAACGCGCGTGGTCAATCCTGTTTTTGGACGCGTCCCTGCATTTTTCACGTTGGTTTGTGCGAGTGCTCAACACGTTGCGCACGGTACGCCCACAGTGGCGAACCCTGCCATCGACCAAAGTGCAGGCTGCAGCCGTATTGTTGGGAGCACTCGGAAGCCGCATTGCCCCATATGTTTTGCACTATCCTCGGAAGGTTGGCACGGCTTTCGCAACATGGAGTCTCGCGGGCTGGTTTGTTTTGCGTTGTCGCTGAGGATATCTTGGAAAGCGTGTGGGATGGATACCCGATGCACTTCGTGGGTCGGGCGTGGTCCAAGCTGCCCATAGACCACGTGGCACGCTGGTACGCCCTGTCGTTGTCGTCAGTCCTCCGGCCCCTTTTCGACCAGGTTTTGGTGGCACCGGCGATCACGACAACTCCACATGCAGCGGTGGGCACAGGCTATGTTGCTATGGTCTGGGATCCACCCACCCAGGCTTTTCTGGGAGAGTATTGAGATTCTTTCGCAGGTTGATCTGTGGCAGTCATGGCGTACGTTGGAATGGTTTATGGGTTGCCCTTCAAGACCGCACGTGCTGCACACCCAGCACGATCACGCGTCCGTTGCAGGGGATGTTCAAACAGGCGTAGTGGCAGGTTTTGTCTTGTATTGTGCTGCGGGTGAGGGGTTTGACATTTCCGAGGGGTCAGAGGTCTTCCAGCGAGTGCGTCGTGCAGTCAACTAGGCATGATAGCCACCATGTAGCGTATATCGTAGATGTTGTGTGTAGTTGTATCTCATGTGTTGTCTGATTGTTTGTTGCCGTTTCAGCTTGCAAGGGTTTTCTCGGATATATGCACTGGCGCCGCTAACGCGGCTGGGAAGCTGCAGCAGAGGACGCTTAAAGATCACCTGGCCCTGCCAGTGCCCAAAAATCCCACTAGCGTTGATTCATATCGAGGCCCCTTCATTAAGTGAGGGACGTCCAGGCCATGACTATTCTCAAGTGGTTGTGGTCGTAATCACCTTTTCTCTGAAGGAGGGGGAGGAGGAGGAGGAGGAGGAGGAGGAGGAGGTGGAGGAGGAGGAGGAGGAGGAGGAGGAGGAGGAGGAGGAGGGCTTCTCGTCCTCCCCTCCTCCCCGCTCCTCCCCTCCGCCCGCGCGAGCGGGAGGCGTGCACTCCCCTGGCGCGCAGCCGGCGCTCCAGCCTTTTTTTTTCTCTTCGTTCAAGGCGCCAGCCCAAAGGGAGGCCCTGGCCGTGTGCCCTCAGGATAGGGGAGCGAAACGTGGCATAAACATAAAAACTCGGAGGGTCCGCGCGGATTTCTCGGATCGGCGCTGGACCCCCCTCCTTGGCGCGCTACGCGCGCCAGGGGCGGCGCCGGAGGCGCAAGGGGGGTCCAGTGCGGATCCGAAAAGCCCGCGCAGACTTCGGAGTTTTCTGTTGATGCCAGTTCTCGTTCCCTTATCAAATCCCGACGTCGCCGCAGACGATCGTGGGGCCGCCGGCCCCGGGAGACCCCCTGGGGCCCACGCCACGAGCGGCGGCGCTGGAGGAGAGGGCAGGCCCACGGAATTCGAGGCGAGCGCAGATGCAGAGGCCCTGCTGGAGTCTGCTGTGGGACGCGGCGAAGAGCTGCTCCCACATATCTGCGGGTGGGGAGGGAGAGGTCCTCCTCCTCCTCCTCCTTCTCCTCCTCGGTGGGTGGGTGGAGGGGGGGGGGGGAGGCAGTTGCGGACCCGCCATATACGTTGTCCCGCCACGTATGCTGTCCATGGTTGTGTGCAAGCAGATGCGAGCTGCCTTGATGAGGGAAGTGTAGGAGCACGCAACTGGAACAGAGAGAGGGGGGCGCAACGCTTTCGCGGATCTTTTGACACGGGAGTTCAGTTGCGGTTCATTGGGCCATATTGGGGCCTTGTTGGAGCTGTTTGGGGCCTTCTTGTTGTGGTCATCAAGGAGGCCTTTTGATCGATCAACAAGGGGCGGCGTTTATTGCGATCCCCTCCTGTCGGAGCTCCTTTTACCTCTGGTGGCGCTCTTGGGATCGTGTTGGGGGCCTTATTGGGCACCCCTTGGGGCTCGATTGGCAAATATTGTCGGGGGCGGCAAAGAGGGGGGTGATGACTAGGGGGGTGGATATCATGGCGTCGGCCATGATATGTCATCAGACTTCGTGGCGCCTCTTCTTATTTCATTACATTCCTGGTCCCCCCTCCCTGGGCCGCGCACGCGCCGCTGGCCATGATTTGCGCCCTCTCCTCTTGGACGTCCCCCTCATGGACGCCCCCGATATTGGGGTCATCTTGAGGCTCCAGGCGCCCATCGGAAGCGAACAGGCGAGAAGGCCAGTGGTTGACTTGTTTGGGGCTCTCGGAGGCGCCCTTGGGGGTCGAGGAGGCCTCTTGGAGCCGTCTTGGAGCTGCCCTGCGGCCTTCTGGAAGCGTGTTGTAAACATGTGGAGCAATATTGAGCTACCCTCTCGTGCCACCTTGGAGGCAATCTTTGGCTACTTATCTGATGCCACCTTTGAGCCATATTTGACCATCTGGGATGTTCCAGCGACCTGCGAAGCCTTGGTCCCGAGCCCAGGGGAGGGGATGTGGAGAGAGGCCGAGCTGCCTACAAGCCGTAAGCCGTCTTGCTCCTTCCCCGCCATCCCAACACATAAGTAGTACCACAGTCTCAGCAAATTCAGCGGTCGCAATTGGATGGACAGCCACCGGGAAGCAACACGGACGCTGGCGATGTGCGCCACCATGCGCACCAGGTGCGCGAGTCGCCTCAGGGACCCGCGTGCCAGGCGCGCCTTGTGCGCCAGATGTGCAACGGGCGCCGCATCGCATCGGGCAGCATGTCGACCACACACTCCTGTCAATGACCGAGGCCACCGTGGTGTATGGCACGTGCATTGGGTTGTTGATGGGGATGGTGGGCCGCGAACTCCCGTTAATGCGAGGCCCACCCCCCACCATCCCTGTCAAGCAACAAGACACATTGGCCGCGGGGCGCCCGAGGGTTGCCTTAACATCAACGTTGTACGGTTGCTCATGAGGGAGAGAGAGAGAGAGAGAGAGAGACGGAAATTGTGAGGGAGAGAGAGAGAGAGGGAGAGAACAGAGAGACACACGTGTAGATCAATACATTTAGAAAGAGAGAGAGAGAGAGAGAGAGAGAGCAAGAGAGAGAGAGAGAGAGAGAAAGAGCGGGAGAGAGCGAACCAAGAAACAGTCAGAGCAAGAGAGCGGGAAAGAGAGAGAGAGAGAGGGAGGGACACAGACACCGAGAGAGAGAGAGTGTGTGTGTGTGTATGTGACTGTATGTGCGTGTGTGAGATTTTATGTACAGGGTTCGGGCCCCTCCACACTTGGCACATGAGGATGATGGGACAGCATGAGGGGTGTACGGAGGAGGAGGACGAGCAGCAACAGGAGCAGCAAAAGAAGGACAGGACGGGTGAGATGCGGACAAGGAGGATCATGAGAAAGAGGAGGAGGAGGACGATGACGGCAATGAGTGTGGGGTGGGTCTTGGCGAGGGTGGCAGCTTGCGAAACGCTGCTCCGTGCTGGCGCCCAGCCCTGCCAGGCTGCGCTTGCTCGCAATTCGGGGGGGGGGGGCAGAGCACATCCAGTCGCCCACCCGCAAGGGGGAGGAGGGGGAGCAGGCGAGGAGGAGAGGAGCAGAAGAGGGAAGAGAGACGGAGAGAAGAGGGAGGGGGAGAGGAGAGGAAAGGAGATGAGGAGAGGAGGGATGGGAAGAAGCAGGTTCATAAGCAGAGGCTGGGGGGGGGGTCTCCTGCAGGAGCAGGAGAGAGGAGGGATGCGAGAGGATGTGGGGGAGTCTGTGCAGGGAGGTGGAGGAGAAGACGCTCCCCCTCTCCTCGCCTCTCCCTTCATCATCCCCTCCTCTGTCGTTCGTTATCATCTTCCTCGTCTCCTCTTTCTTTCTTTCTTTCTTTTCATCTCTCTTCTGTCACGAACCTCTCTACTCTCTCCCTTCTTCGTCCGCGTCCCGCCTATGTTCTTCCTATCTCAGCTGCAGGAAGGGAGTATTTGGAGGTGGTCACGGCCTGGCCCCCCTTCCCTTAAAACAAGCATCGTCAGTACCCCCAGGACGCACTCGAGGAATACGAGAACGAGCTGCGTGGCGGCCCCGTGGATGCGGCCGCGGCCCCGGCGATGGCGCTCAAGACTGCGAGCCGCTGGTGGCCTCGAGTCGTCCGACACTGAACGAACCGCCTTGTTTTGGAAGGCCGCGATTGTTCAAGGTGGAACGATCCACGCGGTGTCAGACGCCATCGCCGACGTCGTCGTGACATGCATTTGTCGTAGATGTGCGTGTGCTCTGCCTCCCCCCCCCTCCCAGCTGCCACAGCTTCTGGAATACAATCTCTTCGCGCGGTTCGAACAGCGAAGAAGCTGTGTGTTTCTTCCTTGGCACTGGCTGGGGTTATCATCCCAGACAGCGTTTGCATTTATATTTTTGCACGCAGTGCTTACGCTCGGGAGGATCCGATATGATCGATCAGCGAAGCCAGTGTGTCATTGTGCGTTGCACGGACGTCGACTCCCTCGCGTCGTGAAAGAACCAATGACGGGATGCGGTTCTTGGCAATGTCTGACTCCAGGGGCTCTCACCGGGACCGTCAAGCATGTGTTCGGATGAAACGCTAGCCCTGGGTTCGGGATTCCGGGGGTTCCCATATTGCAAAAACAGGCATCGGAAGTTTGGAGATACGCGATGGAGCCACAAACGGTTACGAGAAGAATGGAGTGATACGTTTTGGCGAGTGGGTCGCCCATGCTTTCTCAAGCTTCTCATTTGGAGTCGGCACCCTCCCGCAGTGGTATCCGATTAAGTCTCGTGCTGGTTGAGGCCGCACTGTTGCCTCCCTGCATCTAGCCGTTCGAGCCCTGCGGTCCAGTGTCGGAGGGCGCCAGCTGTGAACTTGCAGCGATCCTGGCCCGGCGCATCCCTGGCCCATGGTGGGTGCACACTGGCTGAGAACAACCTCCGTCTTGGAGTGCACCCTCCTGGTCTTCGCGGTTGTGCTTTCCACGTTGGAACACGTTCGTTTGGGGCACCCTATTGGGGCCCTGGGCTTCCGGCAAAGCTGCCCATGGTCTTGATACGTGCACCTGTGCCCCTGCTTCTGATGCACGTTTTGTTGGCCTGCCCAGACATGCGGCGTTGGGTTTTTTTCACAGCGTTGTTCCTCAGAGGTCTGGACCCCTTCCAGGGGACCCACGTTCCATCCCGAGCCACCTTTGGGCCCTTGGAGGCCGAAATTGTCCGGAAACCTGCCGTCGCAATGTTACCTCAGCCACGCGCAGAGGGCGGTGGGGGAAGGGGAGGGCTTCTTAGAAGCACTCCTGCTTCTCAGAAGGCGCGGGCCTTATCTATAGATGTAGGGCGGGCGCGTTCTAAGAAGCAGCCTCCTGAGAAGCCATCCTCCCTCCACCCCCTTGTGAGCGCCGCCAATTGAGCGACGCAAGAAAACGGGAACGGCTGAGCCGGCATTGCCACGTAAATTGCCCGCAGATGGTCGCGCGTGAGCGCCCTCGTCTCCAATGTGGCGTGCCGCGCTGGCGGCCCGCGCAAGCCACCGCAGAAGCTCGCTATGTGCATGAGGCCCGTTTTGTTCGTCGCTCAGTTCTTGCGACGCGAGCACGTCAGAGAAGTCGGGCGAAGAGAACATACACATGCACCGATCCTGGCAAGGCCCACCCTTGACCCAGGATCGCTGCATATGCCTCACTCGCCGAGGTAGGAGGGCGTATGCACCGATCCTGGGCTCAGGACGAATATTCAAACATAGTTTAGCAAATATAGTCTGGGGACGACTGTTCTTTTTTGTTTGATAATTTTCGAATATGTTTTTAGTGTAAAAGTGTTCGTCGAGAATCGGCCTGTAGGGGGACATGCCAGACCTAAGTGTATGTGCATCTTTCTCTTTCCTCCAAGAAGGCGGGGTCGCACGCAGGGGGGCGAGAGAAAAGGCAGCCGCGCTCCGGCGCACCGGGGCCCTCGCGGCTAGGGGTCAGCCGTGCGCCTCGCGGGGGGTGGGCTCAAGGGGTGCCCGTATATCGGGCGATCGCACACCTGGATCAAGGGGGCGTGGATTAGCGACGGGTCCCGTTTCCATCGGAAATCTCGGATTATCCGTAAGGGCTTCGCCCCCTGCCGCCGGCCCCCTCTCTCGGATAATGGGCCATGGAAGAGCTAAGTCATGAGGCCTTGGCGCTGTCGTGAAGCAGTATCGAAACTTCATGCGAAGCCGATTCGCAATCAGCAAAACCAACTGATCACAAGAGGGGTTACCACACCTGGCGATTGGTAAGACGTGTATGGTTTACGGGCTTGGTTACCACACCTTGCGATTAAAGGGCCGAGGGAGTTCTCGCAGTTTGGGTTACCACGCCTTGCGATGGATGTGCGTGAGGGGTGGCACCGAATTTCAGAAATGTGGCAAATCCCCTGTGTTTTTGGACCCTGACCCCGCGGATCTGCGTGAGGGGTGGCGCCGAATTTCAGAAATGTGGCAAATCCCCTGTGTTTTTGGACCCTGACCCCGCGGATCTGCGTGAGGGGTGGCACCGAATTTCAGAAATGTGGCAAATCCCTGTGTTTTTGGACCCTGACCCCGCGGATCTGCGTGAGGGGTGGCACCGAATTTCAGAAATGTGGCAAATCCCATGTGTTTTTGGACCCTGACCCCGCGGATCTGCGTGAGGGGTGGCACCGAATTTCAGAAATGTGGCAAATCCCCTGTGTTTTTGGACCCTGACCCCGCGGATCTGCGTGAGGGGTGTCGATTTCGAGCCCCCCCAGCAATTCAGACAACGCGCCCAGGAGACGCTAAAAATCCTGTTTGGGCCTCCCCCCCCCTCGCGCGGTCAATCAACTAGTTACAGTAACCAGCAAGAAGCAGAACTGTAACACTGGAAACTACAAGCTACAACTGGTACAGGAAACTGCGAACCCGCGCCTACAGCCTGGTGGCCCCACAAGGGGGCCGGCGGATTGCCTCCGAGCGAGGCTGCACCAGCCGCATTTGGGGGAGGGCACCTCCCCCGATCCATGGATTCGGCGACCGCGCGCCAAAGCCATGGATCGCTAATCCATGTTTGCGCGCCCCCGAGTGTAGCGTTCCGGCCGGGCGCCCGCCGGGGGGCCCGAAGGATGGCCCGCAAGCCAGGCATGCCAACGCCAGGGAAACCCAGACACGCTCGCGGCGTGGAAAGACATCGTGCGGGAGGTTTTCTGCCGTCTTTGGCCTCGGGGAGCTCTCGCCGGGCCCCGGGGCTGTCAGAAAACGATTCAGGATGAGAAACCAGTCCTGGGGAAAGGGTCCTGACTTCCGGGGGCCGCGTATTGAACAAATCCAGACGTCGCATCAGCAGTTGGAGAAGGAGCAGCAGGAGGAGGAGGAGGAGTGCAGTGTAGCGCTGATGCCCTGAAGGGTAGGCGTGACGCTTGGTATGTCGGGTGGGGCACTTGGGCTCCCCCATCCTCGATCGTCGGTGCCAGTGAAAGTGGCGAAGTCCCACAGTAGCAGGAGGATGAGCCGCAGCAGGAGGAAGAGCAGGAGGCTGAGCAGGAGGCCGCTGGGAGGAGGGGGAGGAGAGGGAGAGATTCTGACCCTGATCTCTTCGCGTCGTGAAACACGACTGCTGGAGGTTTGCCATCTTCGGCCTCTGGGGGCCTTCATTGGCCCCCTGGACCGTCAAACGAAGCTCTGGCATGAACGAACGGTCCCCCGGGAGAGAGTCGGGACTTCCCACAGGACCCCGTGCTGGCAAAATATGGGCATCGCTGGGCGTCGCGTATGGGGGGCGATAAAGGGGGGCGGGGCAGCGAGGGCTGCCCCCCAAACAAGGGACCCTTGAGGGCCCCTCAAGGGGCCCCTTCACTCACAAGCCATACGCCGTCCGGCGCGTGGGCAGGAAAACAAGGTCAAGAAATCACAGACAGCAATGGGTGAAACGCTGCGCCGGCTAAATTGATCAAGAGGAGGAGGAGGAGGAGGAGGAGGAGGAGGAGGAGGAGGAGGAGGAGAAGGGGGAAGGCGCGCCTGCCAGGGCTCGCAAGCATCAGAACTCGTCGACGTGGTCCTCCACGAACTCCCGCCACCGACGGTCGTCCTGCACACAGTCGAGCAGTATCTCGCTCGTCGCAAAATGACCGTGGACATTTTTGATGTAAACACGTGGCCCAATCGCTCTTCGGCCGGCCCCTCCTCCGATGGAGCTGCGCTGCTGCGGGCAACACTGCCCCCAGTTGCAATGTCAATGCTCTCAGGATGTCCTGGTCTCCGACCCTGCCCAATTTCCCGAACCAGAAAAGAGGCCTTCAGGGCCCGAGAAGTGCACCTTTCTCAGGAGGGAAAAAGCACAGACACAATGAATTGTCGATTCCCGCGAAAATATAGGAAAATATGGAAGTGGGGGGAAGACAAAAGGCCAGACAATATAGGAAAATATTGGGAATCCTGTTATTTGTGTTTATTTCTTCGTGTGTCCCAGGGCCCCTTCACTTTGTCCCCCCCCCCCGCCCCCCACTGATCACCCCCCCATTACCCGCCGGTCGTTGAAAGTATTTGTTGTTTGGATGCCTGGGTTCCGAATTTCTCTAGCCGCCTTCCTACTTCAAGAGTCGAGAGGTTCCCCTCTTCTCTCTGCAAGGGGCGGGCGGAAACCCACTCTACGTCCGACGCCTTCCTGCCTCATAGTTGTATCTACTTCTTCCGACCGACGGGCAAGCGACGCCCAACATCGGACGCTTCGGTGCACCGACCCTGGGCCTGCAGGAAGGGCATGGCCAGGCTCGCTGCTCAGCGGCTGCGTAGGGTGATGTGGGGTGACGGTGAAGAAATGCCCGGGGGCCTAGCACGCAGCAGCTTCCATGGCCTCGCTCGGACGTGTGCATTTCCCGGCCAGGACCATCGAGGAGCATCTGGAAGCATCGAGCAGCGGAAACGCGCACAGCACCAACACATGCACGGGGAATGGACGTCCGAACGATGGCAGGCCTTCCTGGGCGCTGATTGATAGATCGTGTTCAGGGGCCCGCTCGTGGGCGTCGTCCTCTCCAATATCCGTCCGAGCGGCAGAAACTCATCGAGCGCGTTCTGCTACTCGCAAAGTGCCTTACTCGCAAACGTCCGAAAAACAAATGCCTGCCTCGACGTAATGTATCGCAGATTCCCCATGGCGGATCCAGGCCTTTTGCGAGTATTTACTTTGAGAGTAGTGGAACGCGCTTGTCCAGAAACTGTGCTTGCTACCATTGCTCCCCCGTGCGCTTCTTTTCATCGTCCTACTGTAAGGCTGGCGCCCTCCCACCCTAGGAGAGCACGGAGTCCCCAGGAGAGCACGGAGTCTCGCCCCAAAGCGATCCCGGGCGTGCGTGCTCGAGACCTCCGAGCGCGCGACCGCCGCCAGCACCGCGCCCAAATGTGGCGCGGTGTCCCCGTGTGCTGCTTCAGAGCCACGCCTATTCGGTAGCAAGTCGTGGGAGCCTTGCACATCTCCGCAGTTCCGTTCTCAGAGTGCGTTAGCGTCGTTTGACGTCTGGTAGTCGATACGAGAGCGCCGATTTGGCGTCGATTCGCGTGGATCAGCGTCGACCCGCAAGAGCCAACAGGGTGGTGTGGGAGGCTCCCGTGAGTTGCCGCAGCACTTCGAAGGAGAGGGAACATCCACTGCCGCAGTTTCGGCCAGGGGGGGCCGAGAGTTGGGCCCGTCCCCTCCCGTTCTGTGCCTCCTCGCAGGCCCCCGTCGCCGCGGCCGGATGCGCCCCGAACATCTGGCCAGGGCGCAGACCTGGAAAGGCCGGGGGCTGTGCGATGGTGGGGAGACCGTCGCCGCTTCGTCCTCCTCCTCCTCCTCCACCCCCTCCACCCCCTTCTCCCCCTCCCCCTCCTCCTCCCCCTCCTCCCCCTCCCCTCCTCCTCCCCATCCCCCTCCTCCTGCCCATCTTCTTGCCCCCTCATACGCAGTACGTCGGCAGCCCCACGAAGATGCAGGCAAGGGTCCAGAAATTGCTACTTCCATATTGGATGGGGCAGGACAATTCGGTAGGAACGCGCCGTGTTCCTGCATCGACCAGGGTCCCCGTCTGCGCCGTGCCCAGCAGGGTGGCGCTGAAGACTGAAGAGACCCAGACCTCGATTCCGGATCCCGCCTTGGCCAGGGCGCCACATGTTCGAAGGTCCGGGCCCAGACGGGGCTTCTGAAGGCTGGAGTTCTGATGTTCCACCCTGCTGTAGCCTCGACCACCAGGAAGAATCTCGAGCACCAAGACAGTACCGAAACTCGAGGGCTTTCACGTGCCGGGCCCTGGGAGACACTCGTTCGACATTCTTTCGACACTTTTCCGGGTGCTCGAAATTATTTCTGGGATGTGGTCCTTAAGTGCGATGGGAGCAACATAAGGTTGGTGGTGGATTAGTGCTTCCCTCTCCCAAGCTCTTCGTCCTCATTCTCCTAGTCGCATATGGTCAAGCGCTCCATCCACAGTGGATAGTCCGCTTGTCACATTAGGTCTGACCGAGACAGTTTTCTGCTTCATCGACCTCTTGCTTTAGCCAATGACGCTACCCTGCGCGGGCTGGACGACATACAGCCGTAGTAGGTGCACAGGGTTGTCGTGGCGCTCGCGCGACACAGGTCGGCGAGTGAAAACGAGCGCTCAGGTTTGCTGCCCGTGATGCTACTGTCGATCGCTACCCATACGCGGTCACGATGCACAGCACACGCCCGTGCAGGGATGCACATGGGGCTGGAGATGCACACAGACAGACGGGCAGTGGCATTGCGCCCTTACGCGCGCCGCGTGCCAGCGGGTAGCGGGCGGAATCGCCGCGTGGCATCGCCCGTGCGCGCGCTCACGCAGACTCGTGCGCGCGATCCTGCAGAGAATGCGTGTGCCGTCACAGGCACATCGAGATTCACTTGTTCATACTCTTGGTTTCTTAATAAGCGTGGGGGGGTACCTCCCCGACGGGGGTCAACCTCGCCTCGTCGTCGCGCCGCGACGGGGATCGGAGCGCCTTCGGCGCGCGGTGACTGCCCGCGACGGGGGTCGATGTGGGGCTGTCGGCGTGGGTGACGCCCCCCGACGCTCATTAAGAAACTCGGAGTAGTGTGCACGACACACCAGCTTGTGAGTGGCCGTGCGCGCGCTCGCACCCGTGCACCGGCTTCCATGCCAGCCGAGACTCTGGGCTGCAACAGCACCCTTGGTTTTCGGTTTTCGCGCGCCGCTCCCCAGCTATTCTAGAGAGCGGGGAGCCCCCCCGCGCGGCCGGCGCGCGTCGTGGCCAGGCACGCCCCCTTCGTTTCTTGATTCCACCGCTCCGCATGGCAGCGCTTCCTCCGTCGTCCCTCTTGTCGCTCGTCCCTCCTTCCCCCTCTCCCTCGGCCTCGCCTCTCGTCCTCGCTTGTCGTGCGTCCCTCTCTCCCTTCGCGCGTCCTTTCCCCTCCCCGGCTGCACCGCGCACAGAGCCTGCCGCCGCACGATGTTCACACTATGGCGCCACGGCGCCCGCCTGCAGCGCCCCCGCAGGCGTACACTTCGCAGGTCCGACTCCGAGTCCGAGCACAGGGGAGCCAGGGATGTCCGCGACTCGGTTGGGTTGGCTGCGCTGCAGTCGGCTGCGTTCTCGGTGGCTTCGGCTCGGTCGGTGATTTTGCGTCGTTGCCCCCCTTCGCATGCTCCAGGAGCCGCCCCGACTCTTGTCGATGGAGTTCGAGTTAATTTCGAGGACTGCGAAGCCGATTCGACTCCAAGGACTGCGAATACGATTCGACTCCAATTGCTGGCTTCGGTTTGGACTCCCCTGTGTAGGCCTCGACTTTGGCCGAAGGGCGTCGAATGTTTTTGTTCGAGAATGTCTGTTCGTCATTGCCGCCGCTGCAATGTCTTTCGATGGTCAGCTCGACTTTCCGATTCGGTTTGGGGTTATCCCGCTGGTCTCCCCAGAAACCCGATGTCGTGTCTTTGTGCGTCGTGGCGCCCCAGAGGTCTGTCCCCTTTGTGTTGGCCGGCTTTTCACCCCGAGTCTTGTTCTGACGGCCCCAGTGAGTAGTTCAGTCATTCCGCATTGTAGGGATGAGCGACTTTCCAAGGTTACCCTTATATCCTTCCCCTTTGGTCCATCCTTGGCCGCTCTCGCTGGCCGCGCCCCGCTCGCAAAGTGCCGACATGACCTTGCAAGGCCCTTGCATCCTTATCGTGCGTCCTCATTATGTTTCAAGTACTGTGCAGGCGCTCAGAGGATAAGTGTCCATCTGTTCTGCCTTAGTGTTCCATGACGCGATGAGGTCTGGCGATCGGGCCATACCTGGGGCCTCCAGCGGCCATCTCCGTTCGGGACGATCTGGGCACTTCCCAGAACGCCTTCGGCGAGGCGCAGTTGTAGGCAGGTAGCCCGCGGCAGGAGTAGCTCCCTTGGAAGCCGAAGCTTGCCCCATACCTTTCCTCGCCTTCTTGTCTACGACGCGAGGAGGTCAGGGTCGGTCTGCCGGTTTTTCTTTGCTTCGGCTCCGCCGTCCGCTCTGTCGGCCTTCGAGCCTGGTTGCCTCCATGGAGCAGGCGTCGTGCCGGATGCTAGGAGCGCCCGTTGGGAGGTCCGCACGGGGTGCCGTGGGGTCTATGCCGGTTGAGGAGGAGTATCAGGATGATGACGAGGATGAGGATGAGAATGAGGATGAGGATGATGAGGAGCAGGGAGGAGGAAGCTGAGGAGGAGCAGGAGGAGGAGGGAAGTCTCGGGGAACCGACGACGCGCCCGAAAACCTCGAGCCCCGAGCCTTGGCCCTCGACCTTCGCGGCGCGCGCCCGGCTCGTCATCGGCCTGCGGATGGCCCGCGGCGCGCCGCGGGGCGCGGACGGCGCGACGCGCGCGGCGCCGCGCGACCCGCGGGGCGGGGGCGGCGCGGCCTCGCGCGCCGCCGGCACGGCCAGGCCCCGGAGGACGACCGACCGACCGACCGACCGACGGTCGTCGACGACGACGGCGGCGGCTGCGGCGACGACGACAGCGGCGGAGGCGGCGGCGGCGGCGGCATCGACGGCGGCGGCTGCGGCGACGACGACGGCGGCGGCGGCGGCGGCGGCGGCTGCGGCGACGACGACAGCGGCGATGGCGGCGGCGGCGGCGGCTGCGGCGACGACGACGACGACGACAAGGACCGACGACGACGACCGACGGCAAGGACGACGACAACCGACGACGACCGACGACGACGACGACGACGACGGACGACGACGACGACGACGACGACGATTACGGCCAGGCTCGCACGGCCATCATCCTGAACGATTCCTTCCCTTCCGCAACGACCTCATCCAGAAACAGGTTCTTCCAGACGAGTTCGTCTGGATGAGGTTGCCCGGATGAGGATGCTTGCGGGTCATGCCGTCGTTGGGTGAATTCGTCTTCGGACGAACTCGTCTCAGGATTCATTCACCCGGAAGGAGTTGTCCTGATGAGTTCGTCCGGATGGGGATGAATTCATCGGACGAACGTGTCCGGATGAAACGGTTTCGGATGCAACGGTTAGTTTTCCCAGGTTCCCGCGGGACCGCCGAGGATCAGAGGTCTAGGCCTCTCGGATGGGGTCCGAGCCGACGGGGTTGGAGGCTCGCGCCGCATGGCCGATGCACCGCCGCGGCGGGTCGAAGTGGAGCCTGATTTTCTCCGCGCTCGCGTCGCCGATGCGTCGCCGACGTCGCCGATGCATTGACGATGCGGCGTGATCTTCCGACCCCAACTACGTAGCACCCCGCAGATGCGGATGGGAGTGAGGGGGCGGTGGGACCGTGGGCAGTCTGCGAGACTCTGCAAGAGCCCGCCGCAGGCGCCAAAGTGTCACAAATTAGACAATGGCGGCGCTCCTGGCGCGCATTCAGGCCCGTGAAGCGTCGGCGGTGGCAAGGCCTGCTGCCGCGTCTTTGGGCGACGCATCGTGACCAGGTTTTGTTGATGGCGTGGTGGGCTAAATCTGGGGCCCTTCGGGACCGTCCTTTTCTTCCCGCCCGCTGTCCCTCATCTGCTGGGCTGTACGTCAGACGTGCTCAGCGGGTGAGCTGGTCTCTCGGCCATCGTGGCCGATGTGCTGTTTCACAATCGTTCAGGCCCCCAGGAGATCGCTGATAACGAGCCCGCCGCAGGCGCTGATCTTTTCTTCAAACCAATGTGGATCGGTCGCGGATGGGTCGCGGGGTGGGTCGCAAGTGTGTCCCGGGTGGGTCGCGGATAGGACGTGGGGCCGGTCGCGGGTGGGTCGTGGGGTGGGTCGCGGGGGGTCGCGAGTGGGTCGCGGGGGGTCGCGGGGTGGGTCGCGGGTGGGTCGCGGGGGGGCGCGGGTGGGTCGCGGGGTGGGTCTGGGGTGGGTCGTCGCGGGTGGGTCGCGGGTGGATCGCGGGGTGGGTCGCGGGTTGGGTCGCGGGTTGGGTCGCGGGTGGGTCGCGGGGTGGGTCGCGGGTGGGTCGCGGGTTGGGTCGCGGGTTGGGTCGCGGGGTGGGTCGCGGGGTGGATCGCGGGGTGGGTCGCGGGGTGGGTCGCGGGGTGGATCGCGGGGTGGGTCGCGGGGTGGTCGCGAGGGGGGACGACGACAACAAACAACAACAACAACAACAACAACAACAACAACAACAACAACAACAACAACAGCAGCAACAGCAACAGCAACAGCAACAGCAACAACAACATCAACATCAACAACAACAACAACAACATTAACAATATTATCAACAACAACAACAACAACAACAACGCAACAAACATAATCCTCACCACGGATTCTCAATTTAGCCACGCGCCCAGGGACAATGAATGACCGTTCGGCCCCCTCACTCTGACTTTGACCACTTTTGGAAGGCTTCTAAGAGGTCATGCTATAGATACGGTTTATAATTCCCAAAGGGCGCCTATATTTCCAGTATTTCCGATCTTTCCACACGAGCTGCAGCAACGATACAGTCTGCAACAACGAGCCTCGCTAGATACATCGCGGACATCTTGGAACGTTTTCTGAGCCACATCTTATCATGACATCACTCTCGCCCTACAGAAAAGTGGCAACTCCCAGATATCAAACGTATGGAACAGTCCATATATTCGAACACAGAAAAAGGCATTGACACAGCTCGCCGCGGTCTCTCGCTATCCCTGATTTGGACCTCCGACCTGTGTTTGTTCAGGGGCTTGGGCGGGCACCTCCGACGTTGGCCCCCGCTCGTATCACCCTGGGCACGACTCACACGGCATTCCCTGTGGCCGACGCCCGACTTGCAGGCAGTGCTCCTTCCATGGGGCCACTCCCTGCCCAGCCCCCGTCGTTCAGGCCCTCCGGGCAGGGACTACGGACTGCTGACCATGCTGACTCGTGGGCCTCCGCCGGGGCCGTGGTCCACCTGTCCCCCCCCTTGGTTTCACCCTAGACGTGTCCGCCGCGTTCCCCGCTGTGGCCGCCGATCGACTTGCAGGCAGTGCTCCTTCCCTGGTGCCTCTCCGTGCCCAGCCCCCACTGCTCCCCGTCCTTGGGAACTTGAGCAGTGGCTCGCTGACAATACTGACTCGTGGGCTACCGCTGGGGCCATGGTCCACCTGTCCAATATCGGCCTTCGGCCAGCTGTAGATGTTCTCCCCCCCGGGGCGTGATATCCCGCGGTGCCGGGCGGCCCGCCGGGTCGGGGTGTCCCCCGCCGCTCGGCTTGGCCTCCGATCTCTTCGTCGGTCGGTGGTGTCGTCCCCCACCGTGCTGGCCTTCGCTTTGCCTTTCAAGTCGCGGTTACTCCTTCCCTCCACGGGGCCGGCGGCCGTCTTCGGCACCGTTTTGTCTTGTGCGCCCCCACCACGTGCGGACGGCTCCCTGGGCTCAGGCTTGGGTCTTCCCCGTGATGCCCTCGCCCGCCTGTCGCCACCTTGGTGTGCTGACTTCGAGCTCGTGTCCCTGTTCAGGGCTCGTGGTGGGTCAACCTGGCGCCGCTTCACGCACTGGTCCGTGGTGACCCGCGCCATGTTGGCTGCGTGGCAGCTTTGCTGCTTCCCGAACTCGTGCGTTCTGCTGCCTCGGGACTATGCGCCTACGGCCACCCTGGGATTTCGCATCATGCCAGCGCTTTCGCCTCGTTTCGGCTTTCATTATCTGACCGACGGTCCTTCGGGCCACCCTGGTTCTCACGCAGTTGTCCGGGGCTGCGTCCTTGCATTAATTTCGGCTTCTGGCCCGGGTCGTCGTGTGTCCCGACTCCCTGGTTTTCCCGACGTCGTGCATATTTGCACGCTGGCAGTACGACTTAGTTTCAGCTGCCCTTCCACTCGCCGGTTCGCCGCTATGTTGCTGCGCGAGGGCCCGCTTAGCCGCTGTAGGCGTGGCCACCCTCCGTCGTTTTCGGTTAATTCGTCGCCGCGTGCCCCGCTTTGAGTGGACTCGCCGCCGGCGCGCTCGCCCGCGGCCGCTGACTAAAACATATCACCACCAGTGGCGCACAGATCCCAGCACCGAAGGATCAGAAAACCTCCTGGCCCGCCCACCAACTGACACCCTTCCTGGCCAGGATCTACGGCGTAGAAATACTGCAAGATGGTCGTTCCGGGGGCGCCCCATGGGACGGCAAGAGATGGGCTGCAGCAAGAGTTGTCGGGCATCTGACGAGCAGTGCGAAGCGCAAGGGGGCCTGGGCGGCGCGCTGCACGGTCCTGGCGCCCGACAAGGGCCCGAGTCCCTTTCGCCGCGAGCTCGCCGTCCTGGCCAGCTTCCTGGCCAGCCTGGACCCCGGAGCGCTCGCAGCTGCCTCCATCACAAACGTCGCCGAACAAGACGCCCCTGCCGTGGGCCTGGACGGCGCGCACTCGGCACCCCCAGGGGAGGCCACGAGGTCCTGGCTTGCGCCGAAGACCGAGGAGACAGCATAACAGTGGCCGAGTCAACTGCGGACCCCAAGGCCCGACCCGACGACGCGGCCCAGCCCAAGGAGGCCGAACCTCCCACGCAGCAGGCGGGCTGCGTTCTTCAGGCGGCAGAGCAGGACATGACATATATTCTTCTTGGTAAAGAGGCAGCGGACTTTCCAACGAACCCGTCGCCGAAGAATAAGGCCGACAGCGATGGGGTCGATTTCGGCGCCGACGAGGCCCGACCAGCGGCCTCGCCGCCGCCAGCCGAAGACGCAAAAGGTGCAGCCGAGCAGGAAGGCAGCTCCTTCCCACCTTCGCTCGACGCAGCTGGCGACGCGGCCGACGACAGCCCTCTCGGCGACCCCCTGGGCCTCTTCGGGCAAGTTGCGGCGGGCGGGAGCAGGGCCGAGCCCTCTAAGCGAGGCGCCGGCCGAGGGTGCGCCCCGCAGGCCCGAGCGTGGCTCTGCTGAGGCCCGGGGAAGCAGCGGCTCGCAGCACAGGCCAGATCCTGGAAGTCAAGCGGCCGCAGACGGCGCCCCTGGTGGAGGCAGAACGCCGACAATCCCGCGCGATGCGACGCCCCTGGGGACAGGAGACACAGCAGGGCCGCCAGCCGTGCCTTCGACGATCTCGTTGACCCCGTGGACGGATGCCGCGTGTACAAGAAGGCGCTGGGCAACGTTGACCTCGACAGGTTCGGCGAGAAGCCAGCAGCCAAGATCGCGCGAGTCCAGAAGTACCTGGGGGGCGCGTCCAACGGCGTCTGGCACGCATGCACCAGGAGGCACCCTGCGGGAGCCAAAGGAATGCCGAAACGCAAACCTGCACTGAACCCCGAGGCCACCTGCCGCAACTTCCTGGACGCCTGGAAACGCTGTGGATTCGACGCCTATGAGCTGGATCGGCAACTCGACCTGCGGGTTGACTGGGACGAGGAGCGCGCAGAATGGGCGGGGCGTCAGGGCAAGGGCGGCCACCGGCCAAGGGGCAGCGCGTCCAGCTCACAGCAATCTCGGGGCTGGGACAGCTGGCCCTGGGCACTCCTGGGGCGCCGACGACTGGCAGACAGGGGGCAAGCGGGGCGGCGACCGCAACGGCGACGGGAGAGGCGACAAGCGCTCCCGCACATGGCGGTTATCCATATGTTCTTCGGCAAACCAGTGGCCTTTAGCCACGCCCTGGTAGCGCGTTCTGCCTCCCTCTTCTCTTCCTGCGTCACCATAGTCCGTGCGGCCTACAGCCGCTTTCCGGGTCTCCTCCACTCTCCTTTCAGCACCCGCTGCCCCCTGCCCTTGTGGCCCTGGCAGCTGCCTGCTGACAGTGCCAGCGCGTGGACTGCCGCTGGGGCCGTGGTCCACATGTTCTAGTTGGACCCTGGCCTCACTGTAGTTGTTTCTACCGCGCCTCGGCGCCCTCCGCTCGCCGCGCTCTTCGGCAGTTGCCGCGCGCCGAGCTGCCCCGCTGCCCGCGCAAAGACGGCACTGCCACGTCTCGTTCTGGCCCTTGCTCCCTTCGGGGCCCCCCTCGCCAGGCGGACGTTCCCAGTTCGCTTCTGGCGCTTGCCACGCTAATGCAGCTGTCCTGGGTGAGGTGCTTAGCCCTGCTATCGGCAGTTCCCTTGGTAGTTCTATGCGTGCTGCCATTCCGCACAGGCGCTCGATGTCGACCTTATCCATCGTATTCCTGATGGGCAGCATGAGGCGCGTGGCCGATCCGTTTAGGTTTTCGGCGTCGATCCCTTCCATCGTCTTCCTGGCTGGCTCCTCCTCTCGTTCTCAGAGAGGAGATTGCCCCGGATCTTTTCTCCCAGGAGTGAGTGTGCGACTTCGGCAACGCCTTTCGTACTGGTTCCTGGTCAGCGACGCATTCTTGGCCATCGGCGTTATCATTGCCTCCTGGAGCCCATTGCAAGCGAGCCGCCCCCCCCCCCCAGGGGCTGCGTGCATGGATCCCTCGTGCGGTTTATCCTACGTCAAGTCCTACACGCCTTCAGCGGTCACTTGTCACCTTCGCTGCCTGTGACCTTGCCGCGCCATTTTGGCTGCGCACAGCTCCTTGGTTTAATTGGTGCATCGGCACTGCCCCAGGATCCTGGTCCTGGTTGCGGTTTGCATCGCCCGTCGGCAAGGTTTCGGGCCCCGCCCTCCTTCCTGGCACCGCTTCGCGCAGCCCGGCAGTTTGGGCATCCTCGGTTCGGCCGTCGGCCCCCGCGAGGCAGGCAACTAGGTTCGCGCGTGACCCGCCCGACCTCTGACGTTGCTGGCGCGCTCGCCTGCGGCCGCGACGAGAACAAATCCCCACCAGCTGCCCGCGCGCTCGCTTCGCTTGCTTGTCTTCTCCTGCTGCGTAGTCGCGGCCCCAGTGTTCGGGCGGCTTTGGGCCCGCCTCGCGAGCCCTTTGACCGAAGTACCCCCGCCAGCGGCAGACGAGGGCCCCCAGCGGCATGACAACTCGCCCCCACCTTCGCGCGCGGGCAGCCGCGAGGACAAGAGCGGGGATGCCCCAGAAGCTAGCCCAAGCCCGAGCGACGACCCCTTCGGCGCCTTCTGGGAGCAAGGCCCCCCTGCGCCCGCAGCCGCGGGCGCCGCTGCATCCGCCAGCTCCAGAGGTGATCCGCTACCGCCGCGGAGAAGCTACGCCGCCAGCGCAAGGCAAGCGCGCAGCACCCGGACCGTGGACAGACGCGCTGCGCCCCCTGGATACGATGACAGCTGGCGCCTTCCGACCCCTCCTCGCAGCAGCAGCGCGCGCAAGGCCTCCGACAATCTCCGGGGCCCCGTCACGGGAGGAAAAACAAACATCGAGAGCACTTGACCAATCAAAGGGGCGGAGCTCTAGCTCCCAGCACTTATCCTGGGGTTCGCGGGAAGGTTGGCCTTGGCACGGCGGAGGGCAATCGTGGCACGACCACGACTGGCACGAAGGAGGCACGCGCGGCAGGAATAATTGCGATGGTGATGACCATGGCGACAGGAGATCCAGATGGTCGCGTCCCCCCCTGCCACCGTCGCCGCGCGCTTCGGAACCTCCAGACACCAGAAAGTGTGGCCGTTAGCCGCCTCGGCGCCACCCAATTCCCCGGCTACATGTTCAGCGTTTCCCTTCCCCCCTGCCCCCCCTCCCCCCCCCTTATCGCTGACAGCGTGGCCGTTGGCCACTTGCTTCCCTGGCTGAGCCCCCCAGCGCAGACATGCGAGGGCGCTGCGGACGCGGCAGACGGGGCCCCTTCTGCGGCAGGCAGGCGCTCCTCCAGCCCCTCACTCCCGTCGGCGCCCCTGGCTCAGCGTCGCCGCGGAGGCCTAACACGCGCGCTCAAGCGCGCCTCCGCCTGTGACAGCGTCGTGGCGACGGTTGCGAGCCTTAAGAGGCGCGTCCGCGATTGGCGATGTGCCCCACAAAATAGGGCGATATGGATTTCGTGTTGGGAGGTGCGGCCGTTAGCCACAGCTGTTCTCAATGTGCCCTTGCCTCGCCGCCCCTCACGACCTGTCTCGGTCACCTTGCACCGCCTGGCCCGTCCCCCGCCCTTGTGGACCAGGCTCCTGGCGCTGTCAATACCTGGCACGATGCCTCTGCTGGGGCGAGGCGCAGCGCGCCGTTGCACGGCCTTGCCATCTGCTGTTGCTGCGTTCGCCCTGGCCGGCTCCGCACCTGGCCGCAGCTCGTCGCAGCCCCCCAGCTGCTGGCCTCCTGATGACTGGTGATGGCCCGGCACTGCGCCTGGCTCCGCCCCCCCCGCACTTGGGGGCCAGGCCCCATGGCGCCGTCAATGCCGGGTACGCTGGCCCCTGCTGGGGCGGGGCGCGGCGTGCCTCACGGCCTCGGCCGATGGCTGTAGTTGTTTCCACTCTGGCCCTTACTCGGACCTGGCCACAGCCTGGCTCGGTTCCCTGGCGCTGGCCCCCCTCCTCGTGATGTCCTTTGGCTCGCGCGCCTCAGCCCTCGGCAGTCTGCGACCCTGCTCAGTCCCTCGCGCTCGGTGGCGCTCATTCTGGTCCCGTGGAGTCGGGCGAGGCACCCTGGCGCTCAGGTGACATGCGTTTTGACAAGTTCCGGCTAGAGTGTTTGCACTTCCCTGGCCTCGTTCCCAGTCACCGCCACAGCCTGGCCGTGTCTGCCGTTGCCGCCGGTCTGATGGGGCTCCGACCCGCTGGTATACTCAAGATTGGTTCGGCCTTCTTGGTTGGCCATGTGTGATCATCCCCGTTGGCCTGCAGCCTATCACGTTGGTCTGTTTTTGAAGCCCCGTACTTCGCCACGCCTGTGGCGCGTCGACCTCCAGCTCCTGGTGCGACAAGGTTCAATTCATCCTTCCTGGTGGTGTCGTCCCTGGGATACCCGCACGCTTGCCTGGTCATCTGGCAGCTCCCAGCAGCTCCTGCAAACTCAGCCCTCGGCGCAGCCATGCGTCCCTCGGCGGTAGTCCTGAGCTGACTGTGCGCGCGCTAGGTCAATGAGTTCGGCTCGTAGCCCGAGCTGACTTGTGGCGCCGCTGGCGCCTTCGCCTGCGGCTGCGACGAAACAACATCCCCACCAGCGCATACATAAACAATTGCCAGGACAGCTGCTCGAACCAGGGCAGTGTAGAAGCATGCACTGCATGGTTGCCTTGGAAGCGTGCGGGGGTGACAGAATCGGTGGGAAAAGTGAGGAAGAACAGGGAGAGGAGGAACAGAGAGAAGGAACCATGAGGTGAACATAGAGAGGAGGGAGGTGGCAGGAAGAAACGAGAGAACAGACAAATACAGGAATATACGTAGAAGCATACAGCGATGCAACCGCATTGGAAGCGTTCCGGGATCGCAGAAACGGCGGGAACATGCGCCGTATCACTTAACAAGTGTTCCCCTAACACGGCGGCCTCATGAGGGTATTCGGGGGGCCTTCATGGAGTTATTTTGGGTTACCTGATAGTCCTTGTGGGGCCTTTCGGGGCACTCTTGGGGCCCGCTTGGGTCTTTTTTTGGGGGGGGTTCTAAGGGCGCTCTTGGGGCTCTCTGGGAGGTCTGGGAGGGTTCGTGGGGCCTTCTGGCCCCAATGGTTCAACTAACAGAGGGGGGGCCATCAATTCAGGCTCCCCATCGGAAACTCAATTCTGCCGTCTTGGAACATATCTGGGCTGCTCTAAGAGCGCCCTTGGGCGCTCTTGGCAAGGTGCACTTTCCATTGTTTTGAAGGGGAGGCGGGGGGTGTTGTCAGGGGGGTCGAAATTGCCTTGAGTTGTCGCCGGTCGGGTGGGGAAGGGGGTGTATGTGAATAAGGAGCAGTGATAGACCCGTCCCCGAAGGGGACAATTGGGGCTGGAAGAACGAACCCACAAAACCACACACCCGCAAGGGCTGGTAGGATTCCCGACCTTGGGCTCACTCGGTTTTCAATTATTGCAGCATCCGCAAGGGAGTCGCCCCCCTGCCGCCAGGTTCTCTTCTATCATAAAAAGGCTACAACATAAGAACTATATCAGGATGTGTTGGCGCCGTCTTGAAGGCGTGCCGAAGCTGACGCCGATGGTAATGGTGATGGGGATCTTGCGAGTGATCGTCACTTCGAGGTCGTATTCATGGCGTAGGTTTAAAGGATCGTGGCCTCGGGGACGCGCTGCTTTCATACTTTACGAAAGATCGTGGCGTCGAGGACTCGAGTAGCGCGTCATTTGCGAAATTCGTGGCTTTGGGCACACGTGTCTTGCACAGTTTTTACAGGAATTATTGCCTCGGGGGCGTGAACACAGCATATGTTGCTACCGTGTACGGCTTCGGGGACGCAGGTATTTCAATTTGCAAAAGATTGTGGCCTCGCGGACGTGACAAACACATATTTTACAAAAGGCTTATATCTCCGAGGTTCTAGGACGCAGGCTTCGCGTAATCGCACGTGTTTATTGATTGCTCTGGGGACTCAAGTATGGTGTAATTTACCGATTGTGGTTCCAGGGACGCGACTATGGAAGCGCAGGGAGCAGCAAGCCTAAACCCCGCAGCTTGATGGCACCACAATGGGGCCAGCAGATCAAGAGTTGAGCGCTGGCAAACTCTTTGATCTAACAGCAGATGGGGATTCGTTTTGGGCTCCCCACGGCGCGCTCGTCGCCACTGCCATTCTACCCCTAGAGATTCTGGACGAAACGCGCCAGGGGCAAAGTCTCAACGAAAGGAAGCTCTCAGGGTTGCGCGGATCTGTTGGGTCGGCGCGAAAGCCGGTCGCGGTTCGGGTCCGCATCGTTTGTGAGAGGCGAATTTGTGGGAGGGCGAGAGAAGTCTTTCGTAGTCTTCTCGTACCCAGACATCCAGCGTCGTGATGTTTCAAAGAGTGGTTCCACAGAGGTTTTGGCCCTTCCCAGGGACTTGTTCTTCAACCCGTGTTGCTTTCTCACCGCCCCAGAGACTGGCAAGGGCTTCCAAATTCAGGAACTCACGAGGACATTCAAAACCATAGTGTTTCTTCACGGTGCAAGGAGGCCCGGGTCTTCCATAATGGTGTGTTCGGAGAGGGTCAGGACAGCCGAAGTGTCTGCTGCGACTTGTGCGTTGTCGCTTGGGCGATATGACACACACAGCGGGGCCGTTCGCGCGGTCCACTCGGGCAGGAGCTGCCCGCGTAAGGCAGCGCGTGAGCGCCCGTTTTTCCAAGAGGAGGAGGAGGAGGAGGAGGAGGAGGAGGAGGAGGAGGGGGAGGAGGGTAATGTGGCCGAAGGGCAACCATCGGACAGGCGCAAAACTACACCTTCGGCGAGTGGATTAGCTTCTTGCGCGGATCCCCACATTCCAAACTTACTTTTGCGACATCGTCTTACGTATTGGTTCGCCCGCCATACGAGGGGCCGATCGCGCTTGTCGGATTTCCCGGGGCCTCGACTTCGATTGCCAGTGTCAGTGTGGAATCAAGATTTGCGCCCCACGAGCGGATTGGAGGATGAGCGCAAGGTGAGTATTTCAGCTGCGGGGGGGCGCGGGCGTTTGCCGCCGCGCAGGGGCCAGGGGCAATTGGGAAACGCTCAGGGAAATGGAGGGCGGCAGGTAGAGGAATAACGGGGGAGGCGGAGGGCAAAGCAGCGGGCGGGAATGGGGAACATAGTGACCAGGCGAGATGCTCTGATAGGGGGGGCGATGTGGGCGGATGCCGCGGGTGGAATTCCCTCGGGAAGCCCCGGGACGTTCAGACACCTCCGCCCGGAGGCTGGCAGGGGGCAGCGGCCCTTGCCTTCCTGACTCTGCGGGCGGGGCGCGACGACGCGCCCGACCTGTACCCCGTCCCTTTCGCTAGGTGCCGGTCTGTGCGTGTTCGCCCCGCGCGAGACATCCAGCACGCTCAGAACTACAATGAGCCAGGCACTAGGTGTACTTCTGCGCGTGCTGGTTTCGCCAGAGACATCCTCACAAAACGGAGCACGTATAGAATCACAGTTAGCCAGCGGGGCGGGGTGCATGTCGGGTGCCGCCATTCGCGCTCCCAACGTGTACCGCGCCCCGGCCGCTAAGTGCCGTTCTGTACGTGTCCCCGTTTCGCGAAGCATCGGCTGCCCGCGCTGCCCATCGCCGAGGCCCTGTCCCCTGGGCCGCTTCCCACCGACATTTCACATCCCCTGGCTCAGCGAACCCAGCCGTCTGCCTGGGGGCCTCGACCTCGCGCGGCCCGTTTCCCTCCCCCGCCTGTGCCCCGGCAGCAAATTCGCGATCCGACCCCCCGCGATTTCGAGTTCTTCTTCGTGCCGGATTCCCCGTCCGAGGGTGAAACGCTTGTTTGTGTTATGTTTTTTCTTGCGGCTGCCGCCACGCCTCGCCGTGAAACGTGGCGATCGCTTCCACGCTTGGCACGCAACGTCGTCGGCACGACCATCGCCGTCCATCGTAGGTCGCGAGGCGGCGTCCGTCCACCCAGACTGACCGACGCGCCAAATCAAATTATGATTGCCACCCCTGGTCCCCGCAACAAGGTGCAGTTTTGTTGTGTGTAGTTGTAGATGCGTTCGAAACCATATTTCCAAACTCTGGCCCCTCACGGACAGAGCGGCGAGTTGGGGGAGAGAGAGAGAGAGAGAGAGAGAGAGAGAGAAACAACAAAAATGGTGGGGGCGCAGGATCCCTGCTAGCCACCGTCTCCATGTCACAAACTCTTCGATCATGAGTTTCGTGGACTGTGGGGCCGGCCCAAGAGGAGCAGGAGGAGGAGGAGGAGAACCAGTGTAAGCCCAAAATTCATCAACGATGTCGTGATAAACCCTCCCCCCAAGCGCCCTCTTTATATGCCACTACACGGGCGTATGTCCTTTGAGGGAACTGCTTCGTTGGCAGACAACCGTTTGAAGACCCTGAAGCGCGCCAAAGCACCGTTCCCGGGACTCCAGCGCCACGAATCAACATGACTGTGGCGTCTTGGCGACCGGGAGTCGTACCAGAACGCCATTCCTGGGACATCAACTCCGCGAATAAACGTAATCGTTGCGCCCTCAATCTTGAACCCTTGCAAACAAAAACATGTCCGGCACGTTAGGCATGGGATTCCGTGAAATTCTTGCAAATGTTAAAAACCAGTGCGCGCGACGCTAATGCGAGGGCCACGTGTTGAAAAGGAACCGCCTTCAATCCGTGAAACCCCTTTAAGTTGTCAATCGAATGCGCGCGGCGCTAAGGCGAGCGACGCAAGTTGAAAACGACCCGCTGTCAATCTGCGAAGCGCTTGCCAATGTGATAAAGGAATGTGTGCGTCGTTGAAGCGAAAGCCTCATTTTGAAAACCACACGCCCTGAATCCGTGAAACTGTTGCTAGTCTTTGAGCTTCAAGGGCATGAGTTGTGAGGAAGTCTGACGCGAAACGCCCGGACCGCTCTTTCGACCGGCCCCGGGGTGCGACAGGGAGGAGCTATTTGTAAGGAAAAGGAATGGAGGAGTAGGAGGAGGAGGAGGAGGAGGAGGGAGGAGGAGGAAGAGGAAGAGGAGGAGGATGAGGAGGAGGAGGAGGAGGAGCAGGAGCAGGAGGATGCCGTCGAGAGGCGCCGCGCAGCCGCCACCGCGGTAGGCTGGCGGGACGCCCCGCGGCGATGGCGCGGGCCGTGCTGGCCAAGGGGTGATCCCCTGGGGGGAGGGGCAAAACTCTTCCACCGCCTGTCGTCGGCGGCGAAATTCGAGCACCACCCTCGTCGATCGACGATTCGGGCATCTCGATGGGCCGCGGGCGTAGGGCTCGGAATTCGTCCACCACGTTGGCAAATCCGAGCCCTAATCCCAGCCTCCTATCGATGGTTGGTGGGGGTGGGGTTTGGATGTGGCGACCTGTCTCAGGAGCCATGCCAATGCTGTCGAATCGAATCGATTCGATGTTCAGGATCTCGAATCCGATTCGATTCGACCCCCAATTCCGAGTTCGGTCTCGATCTGCCTGTGCAGGCCTGGGGCCAGCGGGCGGGCGTCGGTTTCGCTGTTTTCCCATTTGTTTGCCCATCTCTGCCGATGTTGTGCCTTTCGATGGCCGACGGCAGTGAGGCGATGGCCTCAGGCTGTTCAGCCGAGGCGGCGACTGCATGGGTCGACCTCGTGACCGTGAACGGAAGCGTTGATCGAGTTCTGAGTGGTATCTCTAATGTGCAAGCTCACCCTCCTCGTTGGAGATATCAAACACGCTTGCTGTCATTCGGAGCCTCCCAAAACCCGCGGGCCGCGATTTGGTTAAGCCGTGCGAAGGGGTACCGGTATTTGCAGGTTTTTCACGTGGACCTCATCGTTCCTGTCCATGGCTTCGACGACACGCCTCGCACCTTCCGCAAGACGGCTTCTAATTTCATGCGGTATTAATGCCTCGGGCGGACGCGCTTGGGGCCGCGCTGGTTCGTCGAGCGCGTCGGAGGCAAATTCCATGCACGGGCGCCTGTAGAATCAATCGGACGACTGGGCCATAGCCTCCACGGAATGATGGAGCTACAAATGTGGGAAACCTTCTTCAGTCTAGGTGCGCTTTCGGCAATGCGTCTCGACGGGGGTCGAACTCTTGCCTGAGGCCGTAGAGGAGACCATAGGGATCCGCTGTTGGGCGGCGAGGTGGCGGCTTTTCGCTTCCTGGCGCACGCTCTGAGTGGGGCGCGAAACGCGCGCCGGGACCGCGGGGCTGGCTTCTCGGCTACGAAAGTCAGCGCCCCGTCGGTCAGACATCTTCTTCATGCTGGTAAGGTCGACCGCGTGTTTGCTAGTCACCATCTGGATACGTTTTTGCGCTGGCCGCCGCCAGCGGCTGCGGAGGAGTGGGGGCCGAAGACAAGGGGAGGATTCAACATCCTCAGGAGGATGGGCAGGCATACGTGGCGGACAAATCCTTGGCCAATGGGCCCCGGGCCCGAGTGCCCCTTTGTGCTTGGAAATCCAGAGAGGCAAAAGGCCAAGTTGCCTCCAGCCTCGCAAGGAAAACATTCGCCCGAGTGTCTCGCGATACTCTCTCTTGACGCGACCAAGGGAAGCGTCGTCCACGATGGGCGGCGAGACGATTTTGGTCCTTTTGTCGTGCACTCTGTGCACCGTTCTGGGCAAGCCCTCCACCGACAACGGTAGTGTAGTCGAGGCCAAAGGCATTTACGACACCATGTCGAAACTGGCATCCGGAGGCAAGGCGAACTGGCGGGCGGCCATATACTTAGCAGCAGTGGTCTGGGGAAACACGGATCGGCTGGGGAACACGATCAGTTGGATGCCACATCCGATGTGCCCATTGGACCGTTCGACCAAGTCCGACATGGCAATGATCAGCGCAGCTTGGATGCACATTTTTGAGCCGGGGATGCTCGGCTTGCCCGCCGAAGCGGAAGTGATGCGGTGAGATGCAGCCACGAAGGGCACGGTCCCGGCTCCAGGGCACGGTCCCAGGTCGAGGCGACACGGCAGCTGCAGGAAGGTCTTCGCAGCGCGTCTGCTTTCGCGTGATTCTCTCTGTCTCTCTCTCTCCCTCTCTTCCTCTCTCCCTCTCTCTCTCCTTGTCTCCCTCTCTCTCTCTGTCTCTCTCCCTCTCCCCCTCTCCCTCTCTCTCTCTCTCGCCTTGTCTCCCTCTCTCTCTCTCTCTGTCTCTGTGTTTCTCTACGTGCATGTGTGCCCGTTGCATTTCAACGGCGGTCTCCGTGTTCGACCTCGAGGACCGGCGATTGCCTTTTGCAGGTAACGCCATGGGTCAGGGGAGTCGGTCGAAGTGATGGGTTGAGTGCGGTTTGCGCCATCTCCTCCCACGGTGTCTTTCTTTCTTCGCTAGTGCCGAGTCGACACTGTCTCGAGTAAGGCCTTCTTCCGTGGTGTTTCAAGTAAAGGTCTGGGGTCTCAGACTAGAACCGCTTTCCAGACGTGGCCACAAGCCGTGATTCTTTTTGAATCTGGGTATGGGGGTGTCAGCCATTCAGGTACCGTCAGCGTGAATAGCCAACGTTGCAGGGAGTGCGCATGCCCAATCTCTCCATGTTTCTGGGGACTGGAATTGAGAGCGTGTAGCTCTTAATGTTGGTGAGGCCTCTACGTCCTACCCCTGAACTTGAACGTACAGGATGTGTAGTACGCGTACCTCCGTAACCACGTTTGCTCAATATTCACTATACTTGATGTTTTGTTGGACAATTTCCAGGCTTCCCTTCCTTGCCCTACCTACCTCCTCATGCTACATTCTCTTACGCTCCGTTCTGTCAGATGCGTGGGAAGGGCGGCACCGGGACCCGGCCATAGACTTAAGCAAACGCAGCATCGTCATCCGTCGACGCCGCACGTGGGGAGACGTTTCTGCTCTGCCACCTCCTCTGCCTCCTCCTCCGCCTCGTCCTATTCCTCCTTTTCCTCCGCCGATGCCTCCTACAGTTCTTGCTCCCTCCCCTAGTCGACGTCCTGCCCCTTGCTCCGCCGTTGCTCCTCATCCTCATCGTCATGCTTCCCTTCCTCTCCGTTGTCCAACCTACCCACTCGAACCTTCGCGACAACATCGCTGGGGTGGCCGGGGAAGGTATCCGTCAGGCGGACGGTGGTGGGGGGGGCAGGTGCGCCCGCCCGCCCATCATCCTAGTTGCGGCAGGCATCGGCTGTATGCCTTCCTGTGTTTTCGCGATCGACCGACCTTCCCGAGATCTCTGACTTCGTGATTTGTTTGAACATGTGGCTCACCAGAGGTGAGGACCCTTTCTGGAACCGGGTCAATTTGACGGCCCCGTGACCCGGCGAGGACCTCTCGGATACAGAAGAGTGCAAAGAATTCTACAACACAAGCGGCACGCGCGCCTTGTCCCCTGTACGATTGAGTCGCGCCACGGGGGGTTGGGGGAGGGGACGGAGGCATTCGGGATGTGGACGACGATCAATGGAGAGGAAGCATGTTGCCAAATAATTTCCAGGTGCCTAAACAATGTTCAACATATGCTTTTAAACATGTGCGATGCATGGCTTAAACATGTTTCGAACATTGATAACACATTTTAAACACATTCTTAATTCAATGATCGGATTGGTGTGATCACGGGGGGCATGCGGAAGGCGGGCGTGGCCTTGGACCAGAGGGGGGGATGGCAGAGCGGGCGAGGACGGACGGCCACGAACGAGCGAACATACGCGGTCGGGGGGGCATTGGGCCTGGCCTGGGCCAGAGGGTGGTACGGGGGGCAGGTGGGAGAGGGAGGAGGCGGAGGAGGAGAAGGAGGAGGAGAAAGAAGAATAGGAAGAGGGAGGATGAGGAGGAGGAAAGGAGGAGGAGGAAGCGGAGGAGGAGGAAAGGGAAGAGGAGGAGGAGGAGGAGGAGGAGGAGGAGGAGGAGGGCGTGGCCCTGGACCAGGGGGGGGAGATGACCACGGCCGGAGGGGGGCAGGCCAGGGGCAGGGCGTGGACGGGCCTGGGGGTGACGACCACGAGCGGACGAGCGGACCTGAAGGGTCGGGGGGGGGGGCGCCAGGGTGGCCCGGGCCAGCGGGAGGGTGGCGGGGACGTCGGGGGCGGGAAAGAGGGGTGTGATGACTAGGGGGGGGTGGATATCATGGCGGGGGCCATGATTTTTCCCCAGACTTCATGGCGCCCCTTCTCATTTCATCACGTCCCTGGCCCCCCCGCTGGGCCGCGCACATGCCGCCGGTCATGATTTGCACCCCCCCCTCTTGGATACCCCCCTCTTGGCCGCTCCTGAGGACGGGGGTTCAGGCGGGCGCGGCCGTGGACCAAGGGGGGAAAAGGCCGCGGCCTGTGGGGGGCGGGCCAGGGGAGTGGGGACGGGGGCGGGGACGGATGACCGCGAGCGAGCGAACGAATGAACGAGGGAAAGAAAATAAAGAGGCCCGAGTTCTAGAACACTGTTGCGCAAGTGAGCAATTATCTCAAAAGAAGGGGAGGTCAGGGCCTCAAGCGGAAGTCCCGACCTTTTCCCAGGGGCCAGCTTTTCGCCCCGAATGTGTTTTTGACGCCGAGGCCCGAGGCTAGAAGCAACGAAACAAGTGCGGAATGAGTGTTCTAAGACCTTGGATGTCTGAGACCTGGGCCTTGGAACTCGATTCCTGGACCTCTCCGAATTGTTGCGTTTCGGCCAGGATCTCGAGGCGGGTCCAGCCGTGGCGACGATGGGGCCCAGAGCAGGCCGACAACACTCATGAATCTCTGTCCCCCGATCCTCCCCAGACAGCCAGGGTCATGACCCTAGCGGTCGGGGCCCCTTCCTGGGGTCTGGCCTGTCATGCTGGGCCTCCCTGATGAGATCGGAGTAGATGGGGTCGGAGGATCGCGCCGCATCGCCGATGCATTGACGATGCCGGTCACCTGCGAGCCGAGAACCCCGAAGATGTCGATCCTCAATCGAGGAGGAGGAGGAGGAGGAGGAGGAGGAGGAGGAGGAGGAGGAGGAGGAAGAAGAAGAGGGGGGAGGAGGAGGAAGAAGAGGGGGGAGGAGGAGCAAAAGGAGGAAGAGGGGGGGGGAAGGAGGAGGAGGAGGAGGAGGAGAGGAGGAGGGAGGAAGAGGAGGAGGGGAGGAGGAGGAGGAGGACCTGCCCCTCCCAAGAGGCTGCCGAAGGCCAGGGGCGCCGAGGGCGCCCCCGAGGAGCGCGAGGACCCCCCCGCCGCGGGGCCGCCCCCGCGGCGTCCCTGGCTTCCATGGGCCCCGGCAAACGGGGGGAAACCATCGCACAGCTGCACCTGACGGATTAGGCGCATGAACATAACCGGAAACCATCTCACAGGTGCACCTGACGGTTGAGCGCGAGGACCCCCCGCCGCGGGGCCGCCCCCGCGGCGTCCCTGGCTTCCATGGGCCCCGGCACACAGGGGGAAACCATCTCACGGCTGCACCTGACGGTTTACGTAGGCACATGAACATAACCACTCGGAGGTCCGCGCGGATTTTTCGGATCGGCGCTGCAGCCCCCTGGCGGCGCCTCCAGCGCCGCCCCTGGCGCGCTCGGCGCGCCAGAGGGGGGTCCAGCGCCGATCCGACAAGTCCGCGCGAACCTTCGAGTTTTTACGTTTATGTCATTGTTTGTTCCCTTACCTGAGGCCTCCGCTGCTGACCTAGGGGGCCCACCGACTCCCTGGGGAGCCCTGGGGAATTCAACTGGCCTGCGGTCGCAGCGGGGGGGAGGGGGGCCGCATTGGGGTTTGCAGACCTCGAAGCTCGAACTTCGACGTTCGAACGTCTGGGGCGTGTCTGTTTGGCGCCTCGGTGGGCTTCGTTGACACGGCTGGATTCGCCTCGAAAGGCTGGTCCAAGTGCACCGTCCGGGGGGCCGTCGGATGTCTGATGCATATCGAACTCCTGCGCTTCCTGGATCCCGGGAGCCGGTGGATTGATATAATCGGACCTTCTGGCCCGAGTACATCCACACCCGCCGCCCCGTGGGGACCTGGGATATCGCTTCCTCATGCGGTGGGTGTGTATGAATTCAAGCCTTGCACCTTATGGTTTTGGTTCGACTGTGTAGCAACGGCTGGGCGCAGCTCGAACAAGTCTTCGGGCGGGCCTTGTGTCGTTTGGGGCGGCCCATGGGGAGGAGGAGGAGGAGAAGGAGGAAGAGGAGGAGGAGGACGAGGACGAGGACGAGGACGAGGACGAGGACGAGAACGAGAACGAGGAGGACGAGGACGAGGGGGATGGGGAAGGAGGAGGAGGAGGAGGAGGAGGAGGAGGAGGAGGAGGAGGAAGGAGAGGAGGAGGAGCAGCAGCAGCAGCAGAGTAAATCCAACATGTATCAGCGATTCTGCAGTACACCCGTCCCAAGAGTCCTCCTGAGAAGTTCCTCCGTTCACTTCAAGATGTTCCCCCTTGAAAGTTCAGTTCCCCTTGGGCCTACCATTCAGGCGAAAGCACCGCTTGGAACAGGAATTGCCTTGCATATTCCGACCCCATAGTCAGGAATTGGAAATTATATGATCATACAGCTCAGCAGTGTGTGCAGCGACATCCTTGTTGAGAAAAATGCCCGACCCCATTCGTGAATCTCTTGTACAGTTTCGCTTTCCTGCTCGCAAGGGCCCCACTCCGAAAAGGAACCGCCCTCCATCCGTGCAGATGCTTTCCACGTGCACGTGGTTTGTAACGTGCAGGAGGGAGCCATTCTCTATCCTGTTAGTTAGTGCGATCGTTTAAAACGAAAGTGGGCGTTGTGAAGGCGAGAACCTCATTTTGGAAACGAACCGTCCTCCATCCTTTAGGTGCTGCAGTCGTTGAGTCGAATGTACGCTCAGACGATAGCTCCATTTTGAAAACGACTTGTGCTCCATCCTTGACGCGGCGTCCATATGCCAAGACGAATGTGCGCGGCTGGAAGCTCCATGTTGAAAACCATTTGCGTTCCATCCTTTTGGCTGTTGCAAGCTGTTAGGACGAATGGACGCGACGCTAAGGCCATAGCTCCATTTTGAAAACCGCCGGTGCTCCATCCTGACACCCGCTGGAACGCTTCTAAAACGAATGTGCGCGGCGCGAAGGCAAGCGCTCCATCTCGCAAACGACCACCTTTCCATCCATGTGTTCCTCAACTGCAGTTTCTGGGGGGCACTTCGGGCACCGGGGCCGTCTAAGAAAAACCGGCCAGGATGGAACCTTTTCATGGGCCGGGGGGTCTTCGCGAGTGAAGTTCGGTGGAGAGGAGGGGGATCGAAGGTCGAGGATGATTGAGGATTCGGTCGACCTCTCTTCCTCCTCCCCTTTTCTTCCTTCCTTGTTGCCCTAGATATCCAATGTTTTGCTCCTATCCATTATGTTGTGTTGGGTCCTCGTTTCGAAGAGACAGCGCCCCGCGTTGACTCCTTACATCCCTGCCTCTGCCGTCCGCACCAGTCAATCCTTCCTTCCTTCTCCCCCTCCTCCTCCCTGCTCCCTTCCTTGCCTCTGCTCTTCGCATCAGTCGACCGTTTCGGCACACCCCTCACACGTTTCGTTGCCCCGTAGGGCCCTCCACCGAAGGTCCCAGTGCTGCAGTTCGCATGTGGGCGTCACGCCCGTTTCGGCATGCCCCTCATACCTTCCGTGACCCCATAGGGAGCTCCACCGAAGGTCCCAGTGGCTCATTTCGCATGTGATTGGGTGTTACGCCCGTTTCGGTACACCCCTTTCTTTTTTCGAGGCCCCGAGGGTTGTCCACCGCAGGTCCCACTGGCGCAGTTCGCATGTGGGCGCCACGCTCCTTTTGGTACACCCCTCACACGTGTTGTGGCCTCATAGTGAGCTCCACCGAAGGCCTCACTTGCGCAGCCCGCAAGTGGGCGTCACGCCCGTTTCGGCATAGCCTTCGCACAGTTCGTGGTCTGCCTAACAGCGGCCGTTGTTGGTTTGGGATAATGTTTGCTTCTGGGATTCCTGCCAATTTGTTTCGCACACTCCTTCTCCTCCTCCCTTCTTCTCTGTCCTCCCATCCCTGCATCGTATCCGGTTCGCCACACCTCTGATACGCTTCGCGGCCCCATAGGGAGCTCCACCGAAGGTCCCAGTGGTGCAGTTCGCATGTGGGTCCCAGTGGTGCAGTTAGCATGTGGGCGGCACGCCCGTTTTGGCACACCCCTCACACGCTTCGTGTCCTCATAGGGAGCTCCACCGAAGGTCCCAGTGGCGCAGTTCGCATGTGGGCGTCACGCCCGTTTCGGCACGCCACTCCCACGTTTCGTGACCCATAGGGGGCTCCCAGTGGCGCAGTTCGCATGTGGGCGGCACACCCGTGTCGGCACACCCCTCACACGCTTCGTGTCCTCTTAGGGAGCTCCACTGAACGTCCCAGTGGCGTGGTTCGCATGTGGGCGTCACGCCCGTTTCGGCACGCCACTCCCACGTTTCGTGGCCCCATAGGGCCCTCCGAAGGCCCCAGTGGCGCATTTCCCATCTGGGCGTCACGCTCGTTTCGGCATACCCCTTTTCACGTTTCGAGACCCCGTAGTGAGCGCCCCCGAAGGTCCCAGTGGTGCAGGTCGCATTTGGGCGTCACGCTCCTTTCGGCACACCCCTCACACGTTTCGTGGCCCTCTAGCGAGCGCCACCGACGCTCCCAGTGGGAGTGTTCACATGTGCCCCTCCCTCTCCAAATCGACACGCCCCTCACTCGATTGTGGCCTCATGGGAAGTTCCACCGAATGCAATCCTCAACTGCACAGGGTTGGGTCCGCCGCCGGGCTAATTTTTCAATGCGAGGTCCGCAGACATTTTTCCCAGGGCCTGTTTTCCACAACGTTGACCACCAGATGCACCGACCCCTTGCCAGACGAACTCGAGATGCTCGCCTCGAGTTGTTATCTCATGGATCCAGGGTCCAGCGACGGGACCACGAGGCTGCAAACGGCGAACGAGATCCGAATTGTTTTTCTGAGACGTGGCTCCTCCTCCTCCTCGTCCTCCCCCTCCTCCTCTTCCGCCTCCTCCTCCTCCTCCTCTTCCTCGTCCTTTTTAAGGCGTCTTGGCGCCATTGGCAACACAGTGCCGGTGGTGCCGCACCCTTTGGTTTCATCGGAGAGTTACTGACTGATAATGCAGGGCTCCCTGCGAACGGGCCGCACGCTCGCCTGTTGTGGAGGAGGGGGGGGGGGAAGTGAGGCTTGGAGTGAGGAGGGCAGCGTGCACGCCTCTGCGCAGGCCTTGGCAGTTCCCTCGATAAGATGTCGAAGGGCTGCCCAGTCTTTGCTGCATGACACTCACGCAAGGGAATTACGCATACGCTCTACACTGCACCTTAGCAGGCGCATTAACGTTCACCCCCTCATGCGGATGTCCTGTCCTGTCGTGTCTTCCTCCCCTTCCTCCCTTCCTCCTCCTCGCCTCCTCTTCCTCCTCCTCCTTCCTCCTCCTCGCCTCCTCTTCCTCCTTCTCGCCTCCCCTTCCTCCTCCTCCTCGCCTCCTCTTCCTCCTTCTCCTCCTCCTCCTCCTCGTCCTCCTCCTCCTCTTCCTCCTCCCCCTTCTCCTGTTCCTCTTTCTCCTCCTCCTCCTCCTCCTTCTCCTCCTCCTCCTCCTCTTCCTCCTTTTTCTTATTTTTTAAGCGTTTTGGCGTCTTGGCCGGAATTTCAAGGGGAGTCCGGCCGCGGCGATCAAGTGGAGGGCCCAGACATCCGACGTAGTTTTTTCACGGAGAGGCATCCCGGAGATCTGGACACTTTCCCAGGCACCGTCTTCTCATCCCTGAGCTTCGGTCCCGAAGCCCAGCCAGGGGGGCCCCAGGGGGCCGAAAATGGGCCAGCATTTTCCGTCGTCAGTTTTTGTCACAGCGAGAGGAGGTCAAAGGCAACAGTCCAAACAAACATCGATATGCGATCATTCCTCTCCTCCCGCGGCAGTCCCTAAGAATTGCCTGCTAACCGAATCGCAAGTATTAGGCCAAAGGCTTCTGCTAAGTATTGGTGTGGTTGTTGTATATATATATATATATATATATATATATATATATAAATATAGATGTCAGCCTCTCCTCCTCGTGCGCCTCGCTCTCACCTCCTTTGCCCTGCCGCTGCGTTGGCCCGCAAGGCCCTTGAGCTTCTTGGCGCGCCGACCGTGGATGCTCACGAACCCCGCAAAAAGGAAGAGAACGTGCTCTCTCTCTCTCCCTCTCTCTCTCTCTCTCTTCACACGGGTCCCCCTATTCGTATTACGTGCCTTCCTGTATTGTATACAGTCCCTCCCGTACATTCCGCACGGTGTGAATCGCGCGACTCCCTTGTGAGTTTCGCGCTCATGATTATACATTACGTAAATGTATAGTGTCCAGGCCAACGCAGCGACTTCAGGGGTGCACATACGCACGCCGTGTAGGAGACCCCGCGTGCACACATAGTCTGGCGTTCTTCCTGAGTCAGCCGCTTTTTCCTGCCAACAGAAGCGGCGCGTTCAACATGACGATGATGGTGATGATGATGATGGTGGTGGTGATGGTGATGACGGTGGGGACGGTAATTATGATGGTGATGATGGTGACAGTGGTAATGCTGATGGTGGTCTTGATAGTGATGATGATGATGATGATGATGATGATGATGATGATGATGAGGAAAGTGGTGATACTGGTAATGCGGATGATGGCGATGACGATGGTGATGCGGATGATGCTGATTATGACGATGCGGATCATGGTGCTCGTGATGGGCATGATGACGGTGATTATGGTTTTGGGGCTGATGACGACGACGGTGACGGTGGTGGTGATGGTGGTGGTGGTCAGGGTGATGCTGATGATGGTGCTGATGATGGGCATGCTGATGATGATGATGGCGATGAGGATGAGGATGGTGGGAGCGGTGATGATTGTGGTGATGATGACGTTGGTGGTGATGATATTGGTGGTGATGCTGGTGCCGACGCTGGTGGTGATGCTTATTATGATGAGGATACTGACGATGATGCTCATGATGATGCTGACACTGATGGCAATGCTGATGATGATGACGATTATGGTGATGATGATGATGATAATGCTGATGCTGATGATGATGATGATGATGATGATGATGATGATGATGATGATGATGATCATGATGATGATGATGATGATGATGAGAAGGATGCTGATGATGATAATGATGATGAGGAGGAGGATGAGGGTGATAAGCAGGGGGAGGAGGAAGAGGAGAAGGAGGAGGAGGAGGCGGAGGAGGAGGAAGCGGAGGAGGAGGAGGAGGGGAGGAGGAGGAGGAGGAGAGGGGAGGAGAGGGAGAAAGGAGGAGGAGGAGGAGGAGGAGGAGGAGGAGGAGGAAGAGGAGGAGGAGGAGGATGAGGAAGAGGTGGAGGAGGCGGAGGTGGATGTGGAGGTGGAGGAGGAAGAGGAAGGGGATGAGGAGGAGGAGGAGGAGGAGGAGGAGGAGGAGGAGGCAGCTGCATGCTCTTGCCAACGCACGCGGCGCGCGCCACGTGGGCGTCCGTGCCGCCCGCGGGCGTGCCGACGTCGCCCGCGGGCCCAGGACGGCGCGCTGCTCCCGTCCGTGCTCGGCCGGGGGGCGGAGGACCGCGCGCCCTCGGCCGAGCACCCGCGGGAGGACGGCGCGAGCGCGGGCGCGGCGGGCGCAGGCGGCGCACGCCCGCCTTCGGGGCCTTCGGCAGGTGCATGGCTCGGGTGCCTCGAGACGCCGACGACGACGAAGACGACGACGACGACGACGACGACGACGACCACGACGACGACGACGACGACGACGACGACGACGACGACGACGACGAGGGAGAAGCAGGAGAAGGAGGAGGATGAGGAATCGAGCTGCAAGGCGGGGGTTGGTGCAAACGGGGGTCAACCAGAGCGCCAGATCTAGCAGGATGCTGCAAGGCGGTTTTTTTTTCCTGGGCTCGGGCTGGTGCGCAGGATCCTGCAGGATCGTGCGCAGGGTCCTGCAAAGTCCGAATGACCTGGTTTTGCATTGACCCGGGTCAGTAGCTCCCCGAAGGGCGCTCACATCGGCCATGCGTAGGAGAATTCTTGTTGCCGGAGTTCGAGGGGGGAACAGGTACCCATGCCGCTATACCGTTCCCCTTTTGGGGGTTCCTGGATGGCCGTCGACGCTACCGGTGGATTCGTCACGACATTATGGTCAGAACGCCCCAGGAGAGGTCTGGAGAGTAGTGGTACCAGTAATTTTTGGTTTCCGCAGGAGTGACTTTTGGTGCGGCCCACACGGAGGGCCCCAGAACGGGCCCGCGCGCTTGGATAAGGGGCCTGCGCGGCTTCCCCAAAGCCGCGCATTCAAGGTGATTCTTGCCTAGGGTGGCCCTTGCGTGTAGCCGATCACAGGCCCCAAGGCCTTCCGGATTCCACAATCCAGCACATTCTGCGATGCGTACCCCCTAAAGTGGAAGACAGTTGGATTCCAGGTCCAGCCAGTAGTTCTGGTCGTTGCACAGCTCTTGGAGGTCCCGGAGATCTAGTGGGCGCGGGCGCAGAGGGCGCAGCGGCGCTTGCCTGCGCCCGGCGCCTTGGGCAGGTGCACGAGGGCTGGGGGCGTCCAGGATCACGAGCGGCGAACGTCTCCGTATCCACGCCCTCGAGGTCTGGGATCCGGGGCTCGATCCCGCGGGTACGGCAGTAGCACGGATGCGTCCTGCGCGGGGCATCCGCGAGAAAACGCCCCGTATCTGCGGGGTCGCGGCCCAGGGACTGCGCCCGCGAGGCCGCGGATTCGGATGTATGTGTGTATATATAACACAAAATAAATACCGCCCCCCCTGGCCCAGGGTGCCACACCTCTCCGCGACATCTCGGGAACGCTCCTGGTACCGCTCCCCCGTGCGTTCCGGGAAACTCCACCGCGCTCCAAGAGGGCCCAAGACGACTCCAAGGAGCCCCCAGAATGCGAAAGGATGGTCCAAGACGCTCCCAGGCAGCCCAAGTCAGCCTTCCGACGGCTCTCGAGGCTCCCAGGTGACCTCCAAGAGACCCCAAGAGAGGTCGGAGAGGCGTCCCGGGACGGCCCGAAGAGGCCAACATAGTAGATTTTCGGATGTTTATATCAATGATTTTGGCTTCTCGCGTTTTCGGGCTTCCAACGGTCCAAGAGCGCCGAAGAGGCTCCCAAGACCGCCCCAAGACCACCCAAGAGACCCTCAGGACGGCCCCAAGACGAGTCAAGAAGGCTCCAAGATTGCCGAAAAGGCACCCAGGACAGCCCCAGACCACCCCAGAACAGGCCCAAGATGGGCCCAAGAGCGGGAGCAGGAGGCTTCTAGAGACCTCCGAGAGGCCTCCGGGGCCACCCAGAGGCCCCCAACAAGACCCCGACGAGACTCCAAAAATAGCCCAAGAGAGCTGCGAGAGCCGTCCCGAGAGAGCCCAAAGAGGGTCAAATCGTTGATTTCTCATTGTTTTTCTTATGTATTTCGACTCCTCACGTTTTCCCGCTTCCAACCCTCGAAGATCGAGGATTTGGGAAAAAAGGGAATTCCCAAAATTCATGTTTTTTTCAAACTTGGACTCCTACTCGGGGGTCGTACACATCCCCTGACATCTGGCTGGTACCGCGCCTCCTGGCTTCCCGGGGGGAGACCCTAAGACGCCGAAGGAGAGCCCATGACGACCCCAAGGAGCCCCCAGAACGTAAAGAGCGGCCCAACACGCTCCCGCGCAGCCCGAGACACCCTTCCGACGGCTCTCCAGGCCTCCAGGAGGTCTCCAGAACCCCCAGGGGGTCCGGAAGATCCCACACCCCTGAGGGGCCCGGCTAACAAAACCCGCGAGGCACCAACAAAACAAAGCGTCGAACAGCGCCGAGGAACTGGAATCAAATTGAAATCCCACAATATCTTATTCTGATTTCAAGTTTGGCCCCTGGTCTACTCTTGCACAACAGACCACAATTCAGACTCCCCCCACCTTTCAAAAAAGAACCCGGGAAGCCTTTGAGGGCCCCAAATCGTTGAATGCCTGAAGGAAATTAATGATTTCTGCGTTTCTGCACTTCCCCTTCTATCCGATTCCGAGGCTTGCGCAAGGCCTCCAAGGGAGTCCCTGGACGCAAGAAGCGACCAGCATGAGAGTACATGAGTTAGCCGATCAAGCCGAGCTAGAACTTGAGCGCGCGCGAAGCGCGCGATGGTTCTAGTATGCATATCTATATTTTCATAGTTGTGTATATATAGATGTATAGATAGACATACATCGTGTGTAAATGTGTGTGCCCCCACGTGGCTGGAGGACTAGGGGCGTGGAAGAGTCTGGGGCAATTGATCACCGATATGGAGCTCGACAGCCCGCCCCGTCCAGGAGCGTGCGGATGTGGTGGTCCCGACTGGTGGTGTCCAAGGTGCCATGATGCTTCCCGGATCTCATTACCACTTCTTATTTTTCTCTGTCATATTCTTCTTCGTCTTCTTCTTCTTTCAAGACGTTCCCCTACTCCCCCCCTTCGCGCGCATACTTCGGGCCATGATGCATTTACCCTTTGTTCTTGCCCACCCCCCGTCGGCGCACCCAAACGAATGTTCGATTAACCCCATCCGCTGTGTTCGGCCTCGTGGCCGCTTGTAGAGGTAACGGCCGCAGGTTTTTCGCTGTTTTCGGCGTGCGGGGGCCTGTGGGGGGCCCTCACCAGGCCCCAGGACCTTGACAAAAAGACTCGGGACGAAGACCCAAACATCCGTCGTCGCGATGTTTTCCACGACGTGGCTCTCGAGGGGACTGGGCCCCTCCCTGGGGACAGGCTTTTCGACGTGCAAGGCGAGTTTTTTGACAGTCCTCGGGCCCAGGACGGGCCCTTGGAGGCCGAAGTTGGCCAAGACTTCCCGTCGTGGTTTTTGTTCGCGACGCGATGCGGTCAGGCGGTCTGGACGGCGGTGGGGAGCTGTCCGGACATCGACGCAGTCGGCGAGATGGACAAGGATGGGAGCCTGGAACCGAGTGCTAGATTACGTGCTGCAGAGACTAGACTACGCGTGCCTCAGCGACACCGGACTTCCCCCGAAGAAGTTGTCCTGAACATCGCGGGGAGTTCTGCTGACCCAGCTCGAGGCCATAGACGGCGATGTCCGAGAAGTCACAGTTAAACCACTACGCAACTGGTGGTCTGTTTGGAAGTCCAGGTTGACACCTGTCCAGCGTGGAGGGATAACGGCCACCGTGGGTGGCGATTCAGACTACGCGCAGACCTACAAGACTTTGCTGACGAGGTTTCCAGCAGAGGCGTTGGCGGATCTCGACGGCAAGGCTCGCCGAGACAAGACCTTCCACGAAGATGGTGGCGACGACACTCCGGTGGAGACGACTATCATGAGATCGCAGATGTGGCCGATCAGTTGATCAATTTCGCAGACGAGACGACGACGATGGAGATGCAGCCGACGACCGCAGCGCGCACATTGAGGCACTCGCCGGGTTCAAGCAGGTGGGCAGGAGCTTCACTGGTGCCTGGGATCTATTGCGACGCCTACAGGCGCCTCGAGACAATTCCCTGATGCTGGCCACCAAGACGAGCGAGAGCGCCCGATGCCTCCCGCGCCGCTGCTGGAGCGAGGCCACGTCCGAGATCGCGGACATGGGCGCGGGCGATACGGGGGGCGCAATCGTTGCGAAAACGCTCTTGGAGGAGGCCGCCGTGGCCCGTCCAAGACGAAGTGCCTCGCGCGGGACAGGCGTGGCCACAGCGCGACGGACTGCCCGGAGAGAACCGACAACAAGACCATGCAGGGCGGCGAGAGGGGGCCGATCAATGTGCATAATGGTTTCATCCTGTCGGCCCTGGATGGGCGCTTGTCCCTGCTCGCGCGCGACGGGGTCTGCGCGGCCCACGACGTCGGGGCCGCAAAAGGGCCTCGACGGCGTCGAAGGTGTCGAGAGCCGCGCGCGCGAGATGCGCGTTGAACACGTCGAGGAGTTCGAGACGAACAGCGACGCGCGTTCCGTCACCTTCGAAGACGTCCTCTCAAAGATTTCGACGGGCACCGTCGCCGGCGGCGTCTTCCTGGGTGGCTGGCCTAGTTCGCCTGGTCGCGATGCCGAACCGCGCCCCGTCCCCCCTCGGCATGGGCGTGCTGAGTGACTCACTGAAGTTGGTCGTCGACTGCGGCCGCAACTGGGTCGGCCCCCCTACCTTCGGCAACAAGGCGCCCTCTTGCGAGCGCCTCTCCAGCAGCCGCGCGACGGTCAACCTGTCGACCCCGTAGCGGTGGAAGGAGTAGCCGTTTTCCTTATCCCATCCGGGTTGTCTGGCAGCAGGGCCGACAGACCCGCGCGCGCGGATCGAGGGGCTGTCCGATGAGACGGCCGCCTTCCGAGCCCCAGCGATCTCGCCGAGCGCTAGCCAGTGATGATTTCGAGAGAAAGGTTTTCTCATTCGTCATCAACATCACGGGGGGGGGGGGGGGGGGCGATCCGACGACGTGGTCAGCGAGCGCGCGAAGCGCGCGCCAGGGCGACATAATCACCGACGGCGCAAACGCGCACCAGGGCGTCGGAAACACCGGCGCGGAGCGGGTCAGCGTGGGCGAAGGAAAATTCGACATCGAGCGGTTCGCCAGATCCCCCCCGATCATTTCTCCTACGGCATGGACATCATCAGTCTCAGGAGCATCAATGGGCATCCAGGCACGGCAGTGGTCAGCCTCACGGGGTAGCAAACGGAGCCGCAGCTAGTTGACCTGAGGCCGACAAGCAGCCAGCGCGAGCAGGAACGAACGCGAAACCATGCTCATTATCTTGCTATCCGCAGTCACGCTCGGCTCGATTCATAGACTCGGTGGCGGCGCCGACCTGCTGCCTTTCAACGCCCGGATCTTCGGCGAGCTACAACCCAGCGGGAAGCGCGCGTATTGCGGGGCTCCGAGGAGAACCAGGTGCGGGCGCAGCTGCTTCGGGGGCAAGGGCCGCGAGCTCCCCCGTCAAGCAGCCGCGGCGTCCTCGCCGACAGTCAGTCCCCCTCCCGGTCCCGCGACGGCGCCGACCAGGACGACACCTCCAAGGAGCATCTGCTCTTTCTGCGGAGCTCCTGGGAGATCGAGTCGGGGGCGCAGCCGCCGCGGGGGCAAGTGTCGCCAGTGCGCGGGGGCGCCCGCCGATTCGATCTGTCCTGTCGGCCCTGGATGGGCGCTTGTTCCTGCTCGCGCGCGACGGGGTCTGCGCGGCCCTCGACGTCGGGGCCGCAAAGGGCCTCGACGGCGTCGAAGGTGTCGAGAGCCGCGCGCGCGAGATGCGCGTTGAACACGTCGAGGAGTTCGAGACGATCAGCGACGCGCGTTCCGTCACCTTCGAAGACGTTTTCTCAAAGATTTCGACGGGCACCGTCGCCGGCGGCGTCTTCCTGGGTGGCTGGCCTAGTTCGCCTGGTCGCGATGCCGAACCGCGCCCCGTCCCCCCTCGGCATGGACGTGCTGAGTGACTCACTGAAGTTGGTCGTCGACTGCGGCCGCAACTGGGTCGGCCCCCCTACCTTCGGCAACAAGGCGCCCTCTTGCGAGCGCCTCTCCAGCAGCCGCGCGACGGTCAACCTGTCGACCCCGTAGCGGTGGAAGGAGTAGCCGTTTTCCCTATCCCATCCGGGTTGTCTGGCAGCAGGGCCGACAGACCCGCGCGCGCGGATCGAGGGGCTGTCCGATGAGACGGCCGCCTTCCGAGCCCCAGCGATCTCGCCGAGCGCTAGCCAGTGATGATTTCGAGAGAAAGGTTTTCTCATTCGTCATCAACATCACGGGGGGGGGGGGGGCG